>JBCEWC010010222.1:0-17883 GCA_038996855.1 Solanum aculeatissimum | reverse complement strand
AATTCAAAACAGAAAAACTAAAACAGAATCCTATCCTCTAGAAACTAAAAGAACACATCAGTTGCCATGTCACCATGTCAACTCAACATTAATTAACAGCTCATGAGGCATATTTCAATAGCTTAAATTTTAATCATTCAATTCTTTGCTTTCTTTCTTTTTTTGGTCTGGATTCGAGTAATTTGACCCTTCAGATATTTTCCAACAGAACCAGAGTAGAAACCTAAGCTAATGCAGGAATATTGTCTCAAGGTTATCTACATTCTAACTGAACCAAATAATAAATAGTTCATGACGTCCAATGCTTTTAGGTGCAGAACATTCTATATTAAGTTATCCTGATCTTCACTCTATGAAGAACCCGTAATGAAAATTTTTTGTTATATCTCGACAAAAACTGAAACTCCAACAACGTTTAGGATATCATCAAGAAAAAAGTATTACTTGTTCCTTGGACAAAGACATGTTTTGACCAAAAAATTGGGACTAAGGAAGGTGATGAAACCATAAAATCACTAGTATATACTACAGAAATATCCCCATAAAAACACTAGAGCAAACATACTGCACCAGCTAAGGCCCATAAACACATGGTAATTACTGCCCAGAAGTTAGCTATGGGTACGAACACCACGGAGAAAATGTACTTTTTCGAGGGATTTTAATCATAAAATGTAGTCTCTTTTCTTAATTTGATTAGTTTCTTGTGATAAAGTCACATTTTTAGACTGCAAATGCACTGGGGTTGCAAGGATTGTCAAATGCCATTTCAAGAAAATTGACAAGGGCAGTCCTTGGCGTTTCTCAGCAGTTCCCTCGTCGTTATCTTTGGCAAATTCAAATTGATACACATACTCCACACTAGTCAATTCATCCTCTTGAAGGGACTTGCATCATTCAGTTTTTTTTTTTTTAAGACAGATGAGGTTACTTTGGCCCCATCGAAGTACAAGACTCACTTCCATACTTCAACTAGTATGAGAAAGAAGCTCAGGAAGCCTTTCGATGCAACACTCTCCATGCATCTCACGAATATTTTTACATCTCATATTAGATTTTGGATCAACATCAATACTTAACTCCTCAGTCCTGTTGGGAAGTAGAATTCAGAAAAAGAGCAAGGGAAAGTAGATGGTCTAAAAATGAGATCAAAATCATATGACCAAATACAAGTCAAATATCCAAAGATGAAGAAAGTCGAACCAAAATATAGCTCTGGGAGAACATTGTCTAATTCAACTGAACTTAAAATGTTCTCCAGAATCCTTCATAAAGTAACATCAAAATAAATCTATTTGTCTACTCTTGTCTAGCTTCAACTTTCTTCTTCTGCCAGAGGCGGTCCAGGGCACTGTCAGCATCACCCTGCAAAGATGAAACAAGAAGATTGATCTTATTTTAACATCAGCTGAATGTCAAAGCATAAATGGCCTTCAAATACTAACAAACTTGAATGCACAAAGCACAGATCAAAATTAGACATCCCAATCTATCTGGATTGATTAGGAAAAGCAAGAACCTAAACTTCCCCAGATACCTAGGTGATACTTCCATCACATAGAGGAAACAGCAGCAAGATGTCTTCTTCATTATTTTCATGACATGCCAAAAGTTGAGGTTCTTACTTGAGAAGAACTATGCACCTGAGCTGCTTTGACTTTGATTTGGAAACTTGAACTCCTAAGCAGCTGAACTTTTTACCAAATTCTATGCTAGTGTTAAGAATAATAACTTCATCATTTCATTTTTGGTATGTCTCCCACATCTATTTCTTGGATCTTTGATAAGGAGAATAGAAGTGATGAACAAACATGCATTACAGACTACTCTTAGTTTGTTCGAGCAACTCCACATTCGCCAAGATGGTATCACTTACAAGGTACATTTTTACATCAAATCCCCCCAAAAACTACCACCTTGCACATTATCTATTATATAAGTTTCCCAAAGAAATTACTAAATACTAAAGAGAACACCCATAAATTAACAGGGAAAGAACCATCACTTTCAATGGCAAAAGTCAAACAGTACCTGAGCACGGATGAAACCACAGAGAGCAAAAGTTGTGAAACTGCCCGTGTAGACACCTCTATCATCCAAATGACCAACATTAAGTTGAACAGAAGCATGATCCTTTGAAGTAATCAGCCTATTCGTAGCTGAACTGCAATTGTGGGTATATGTTAGCTAAATCATAAGTTGCAGTTACACAAACACTAAATCAAAGAACTCAAGAACCAGGCATACCATTTCCTGGGGATGTAAAGATCCATGTTCTGTCCCTCATCGTTCTGCATCCTGGCTGGTTGTTTTTGAGTACTGAAATCAAGCTATAACAACCTATTTTTCTCACAACAAAACTAAATCAGCATTAGAAAAAGAAAACTAACACCTTTCTAGATTCGGAATCAAACATTAGTCGCTACTCTTCTTCATTACATGATTCAACTGAAAATACACGTTCATCAAAAGTAAAAGCTCTCTCCTTCGCAAGAAACGCCCTTTTCACAACAAGGAGAGTTAGGTTTAACAGAGATGCCAAAACATAGAATCTTTTCAGCTTTAATATAAACACGGTTCTGTTATATATATATTTAGGGTTTGTCCATGAAAATTTCAGGAATTGAACTTGAATTTTTAAGAATTCTCATAAAAGTCAAAAATAACTCCAATTTGTATTCGTGACCAATGAAATATGGTCAAACACCCACGTATTATTCCGCTTGTACAGAATATTCCCATTCATCAATAGCATAGTTTTTCAAACATACAAGAATTCTGAAAAGTAGAAAATAGATTATGAAGCAAAAGAAAAGGAGAGAACTCTACATACACAAAGCAGAAAGCAATCAACCGATAAATGGCGTACCTGACGGAGATTAAGGGAGAGCTCTTCAATGGGGGCAAAGTGTGAAGAAGCGACGTAAATTCTCCATTTAAACAGATGACAAATTTTATCCACCCTAGTGGCTCCTGACTCCTGAGTATGCCCTGTGGGCTTATTTAGTCTGTTAGGCCCAATAACATTTTGAAGTGGTCCAGCCAATTTTAGAGGGTGAAAAAACTGGGTCCAAAAACTAAATGTTGGAAAATAAAAAAGCAAACAATACAAGTCTCAGTTCAAGAGGGCTAGTTACTCTGTAAGTTTTCAAAATAATATTTTCTATCCTTTTTTATCCCCAGTATATGTATATGACGCATCAAGATACATGTATTTTGGATACATGCTAAGCGGATACATCTAATTATGTGTATCTAATTATGAAATGTAACTGAAATATAACAATTGGGAGCAAAATACATGTATAACGACTCCCGAAATATATCGTGTTATTAATCTAAAAAAATTCAAAATTATTCTCATTTTTTTTAACATCGCAATCTTTTCACCGTCTCTTCCCTGAATTCTTCTCACGTTTCTATTAATTCGAATTTTGAATTTTTTGGTATCAACAATGGCAAGTACTTGACAAGTATAAACTTTTTAAATACAACGAAAAAAAAGATAAGATACATAAAAGAAACAAAACAAATACAATGAAGAAATAGTTCAGATACATAAAAGAAACAGAAAAAATACATAGAAGAAACAATAGAGGCAATATCCTAACCAGTTGAATAGTATCTTTCCTCATGATTTACACTAGATGGTGTACTTTACCAAATCAAGATCCAATTAGTTGAATTGGGACAAATAACTTAACTTGGTGACAAATTGAGTGAATATAAAATGAACGATCTTATCTTTATGTTATCTCAAGAAACTCTTCCATGTAAAGGGCCTGTGGTTGTCGCTGGAGAAGCCAACGACTATCATGTGAGGGAGAAGGTGGAGAGAGAAAGGTGATGAACTTGGTAGGAGAGAATTAGAAAAAAGAGTGGGTTGATTTGAAGTGAAAGCGTGATGAGGAGAGTGATTTAAGGATAGATATATAAGGATTATTTAGGCTAATTTTAAGAAATGATGTATTTCTATCTATAAAAAATTATTAAATAAAAATATAATAGGTAATTATTTGAAAGTATAGGTTAATTAGTAGATATGATATCGATGTATTTCTAATTAGGTAGTTTTTCCAAAATAAAGTAATCAAATGGACAAAATTAAAGTGCAAAAAAGTGTGTTATTCTATCTTAACATATCTTTTGTATGTATTATGTAAAAATAAATGAACATCTCACTTAAAGGTCTATTAACTAGGTTTTTTTCTAAAAAGTAAATAATGCATTTTATTCATGCATAATGCAAGTCAAAGTAATGATTCATCGATTTTATTCTTGAGAATGCAATGTTTAGTTAGTTGCTCGCCACTTATCAATTTTCTTATTAAATGCTGGAAGTGAAAAATTGAATGTGCTTCGATGTTCAGATGTCGAAAAACATCTCTTCGATCAACCTTCTTCGAGAATCAATTTGGAACCAAAGAATGCATAAATTTTATAAAGAAAGAGAAAAGCCTGAGGAAAATTAAATGTCTTTCACAAAAATAAAATAAAATAAAGATGATAAATAATATGTGTCGATCCAAAAAAAGAAAAAATTGGGGGCGTTGAACCTAAAATGCATACACATGGACTTAAGCAAGTAAATAAAGAAATCAAATAGGCCCAAATGTATGGTACAATTTTCATTGCTTCTAGTACAATTTCTTGATGTTGTGTTAGTCCTTTTGCTTGTTCACTTATTAATAAGGGTAATATTTGTCCTTTCACTTACGGAAGTTTTATATTTTTTTAAGAAATAAATTACACTATTTACAAAATTATATTAATGATTTCATCTCAATATATGTGAGGATTCCAATGCTGAAAACGACAATTTACAAAATTTTCAAGAGGATTAAATGTTAGGATTATGATGCTGCAAACAACAATTTTCTAGAAAAGTGTCAAGATTCTGATGCTGAAGACTAACAATTTTCAAGAGAATTTGAGTGTGAGACTTCTGATGCTGAAAAAGTGACAATTTTCACATTGAGTGGTGATCTGACATCATTACACACTCAATCTAGACTGAATATAAAAGGGATTACCAGAAATAACCCAAAATTTCTGACCGAGCCCCATGGTCTAACATTATGCTTTGTGAAATAGAAAAACTACAATGCCCATAAACCTAAAACTAACCAGGATTCGAGTCTAAGCCAAGAGAAGCCACGAATGCACCCACACACAGATACATTCCAAGTAAATGTCAGGATTATGATGCTGAAGACATAACAATGAAAATGCACACTTCCAACATAAAGTTCAATTTAGTTTTGAAAGTTGACATATCAACCTTATTAGATGCACAAACATTAGGCTCATGTTATTATTCAGCCCTTCCAATTATCCTTTCGTTGCCTGATTTCATGCAAGGCTTCAACAGGAGACTTGCACCCCACTTTATCCTGTTTAGCAAGCAAAAATTCCCTGTTAAAAGAGGCACTGTGGCACATGGAGACAAGCAGCACCTATCATTTTTTGTCTGCTGAAACCCAGCCTCCTGATTTTTGTCCCGCTTCATTAAACACTAAATTACACTCTTTGGTCCCGACTCTTTATAATTTATCAGAAATATTTATTTCTTTTGTCTGCATGCAACAAAAGAGGGGTATTACTGAACTAATCTTTACCTGAACCTCTGGAAGATCAACCCGCATAAATGGGTTACTCTCAAATTCTTCCTGAATGGTCGATGGAATAGTTGGAAGGCCTACTCTTCTCTGATGTTCAGCCCATGCCAACTTTTGTGCAATTTTTGCATTGTCAGGTTCAACTGTCAATGCAAACTGCAAATTTTTAACTGTGTACTGCAAATTATTAACAAACATTAAAATTTTCTTAGGAAGTATAGAATTGCTGCTAAAACCCAAAATGAGACTGTCATGTTAGAGAAATTGCCAACACCACATGAACAAGTACTTCAATGTGAGAGGTGTACAGTAATGCATTCAAAAATTATTTGTAGATAAGAAGTTTAATTTCTGTGTTGGATAACATTCATGTATGTATGTTCAGATCACCTTACCTTGGATTTATCTTTAGTTGAAGCATGTGAAGGGGAGCACTATCACAATGAATGGTACTGATAGAAGAAGCAGGGTAATTAGTTTTTGGATGATGGAAGATAAGCGGGATTTTTTATTCTGCCTAGAATATAATTTTTCTCCGTTTTGATTTTTCTTCGGGGGCGTGTGTGTGTATGTCTGTTTAAGTTATCCTGAAGTTCAAATGGTCTCACTTGAGGAAAAAAATAGATACATAGATCTAAAGTCAGAGAACAATTTTGATGTAGAACAGACACTAGGGGCATGATACATATGCTACCTAATAAGTACTGGAATCAAAACTGCTGAGTGTTTCTTATCGGAGGTTCATTCAAAATGCAGCAGTGTCTTGCAGTTGATGACGTCTTTTCGCAAGAGAAACCCTAGACTTGTGCAGGGAAAATACACGTGATATACTGTACACAAATTTAGAGAGAGCTTTGTATGCGAGCAAGTACATGCGAGGTGGAAGCTATTTAAATTTTTTATTTGTCTTCCCTTTCAACTAAAGCATTCATTATACTGAATGCAAATCATCATATGGTACACCAAGTCTAAAGAGGAGGAAAACTAAAGGAGAAATTGTTTTGATCAGTAAACACGAGAAATTATTTCTGTTCTATCAAGATAAACTAGAAGTGAGGAGCATTACTCTAGTCCTTAACATAAAGGCAAAGAAAAGACAATTTAATACATATTCTGCTCACTTTTTCACTCTTTTATCAAGTGTATTAAACTTTCCTTGGTGGTTGTCCCAACGTGGCACATTAGAGAGAGTTAACTGTTTATGCACAAAATCTAGAATCTGATCTGAGACCACTACATGAAGACATAGGATAAGTCTTTTCTTTTAAAAAAAGAATTATAAGAGCTGCACATATTACCTCATGACCACAATATACCCGAGTTGGCTTTGGCAAAGAACCTAGTGTCACACACAGTGATTGATACATTTGTTCTGCAGTGCCTTCAAAAAACTTGCCACAACCAGCAATAAACTGCAAGCCAAAAGGATGGGAATGTTCAAAGAAAACTATTTTTACCATCCAACAGTATAATAATACAATTTTTTGAAAGAGGCTGTCCGTCCCCAATAGTTCTTCCTGTTCGCATTGTTGCATTCTGGTTTCAAATATTCATTAGTTGCTTTGTATTCCACATTTAGCAAAACTTGCATGGAGTGGTTAAAATTCCCATCATCTTCTCCCAAAATAAAACCTTTTCAAATCCTTACACCTATAGAGCAGAGAAAGCTGGAAGAAGTAGACAGTAAACCAGATTGGTTTCAACTCATCACTACCCTCCCAATTCCAGAGCAAAGTTGATAGTGAACCACTTGAGGAGGTTGAATCGAAATATTCTTGCGTTACCCATTGTAATACCTCAAAGTTGAGAGAGAGTTACCAGGGAAAACAAAAAGAAAGAAGCAGCAGATGGATTTAGCATTGTAATTGCAAGGTATCAGCCGAAATAATTAGAGTTGTGCACACAAAAGGACAGAGAAATGAGAGTGAAATTGCAAATGAAGCATCATAGAGATATTGATGATGAAGGGGGAAGTGTTTTCCTCAGTTGGAAAAATAACTCACCAGCAGGGGGAATCGAGGACCTCATCTTAGTAATCGGCAGGTACTCCTCTGATTTTGATTTATTTGGAAAACATGAAAAATACCTGAGTGCCTTTAAGTTGACTCTGCATATGAAGGGTGTTCAAGAAACCTCTCCTCTGGTTTATATGCACCAGGAAACACTATCACTTTCATTCATTCATTTCTTATTCAATAAAAGATGAAATTTCATCAACTCTGCTGCAGTGTGTATTACAAAACAACAACAGCAACATACCCAATGAAATCCCACAAGTGGGGTCTGGGGAGGGTAAAATGCACGCAGACCTTACCACATAGAGATAGAGAGGTTGTTTCCAAAAGACCCTCATCTCAAAATATAATCCCCAAAAGTACAAAATGCTAGATTTACAAAAGCGGATACAACTCCCACTGAATCCTGCAGGAAGCTAATAAAGTATGAGATTGTCAGCATTCTCTATATGTTCCTTTCACACCAAAATGGAGTAATCAAAGAGAGTTGAACTGTTCTTTCTCATTGGCTCTGCCCTACACTCAAAGCATCTTAAGTTCCTTTCTTTATCTCCATGGCCAGTTTCATTCTTCCCACAGGACAGAAACTGGAAGAATAGCAAACTCTCATCTATTGAACACTATCCATGTATTAAGATGCCAGGAGCTACCTTGATCTCTGAATCCACATTCAAAATCATAGGTTGTTTTGATGATTGACAATCATTGTACAAATGACAATCTATGCACAAGAAGTATGAAGGAAGAAGTACAAGAACCATGTCCTTAACAGATCTCCAAAAGAAACTGGTGAAGTTGGCAACACTGCCGAGGAACTGCTCAGATTGAGAGGAATGGGAGATGGTTTTGGATTGATAAGAAGAAGCTACTCCACATGCACAAAAAGAAGACCTTGGAGAATTCATAACATTCTTAGTTGATTGTAGAAGGTGTTGTTTTTTTATTGTAAAGGACTTTATTGATTAGGTAGTGTTATTGAACAGTTATGCGAGAGAGCCAACAATTGAGAGTATCGTTGAGGAGAGGGGTAGGTACTGTTGTAAACAATTCCTTAGGTGTACAAGAAAAGTTGTAACCTCAAATGGCTCGAGTTTTAGTGAAGAGTTGAGGAAAGTCCTATAGAAATAAGTTGTGATTTTTGCCTCTCTTGAGCAAGGAGTTTTCCACATAAAAATGCATATGTTGATTTATTATTCCGCACTTTACCTTCTTGCATAGTGTAGGTTGCAGCAAAATAATACCATGTCTTTCCGCAATGATTTTCATCAGGAAGGCACACCCTTCTAGAAATAACAAACTAATAAACAAACAGAAGCCATAAAATGATGAGAGGAATAATATACGTTATAATGAAGAAAGGTGCACCATTAATGACCTAAAATCTGGAAACAATGAACAAAAAAGTATGTGCTAGTTGCATAAGTCGTATAATTCCATTAAACAAATTCCTAAAGTAGAAAGCTTCTCTCAACACAAAGCAAGACACACCCTGTACAGGAACCAATTACTAATTAAGTTTTACTTGCTCCTAAAAGATAAAGAGGTAGAAACCTCTACTCACCAATGTATCCCCAGTAAAAACAGCAGGATCCTCTCCCTCTTTGTCAGTAACATAGTAGCTTATATGACCTTTAGTATGGCTGAGAGGAAAGAAAAAGCAATTAATTTTGTGAGAAATAACCGTGTAGGGTAACGAGATGAGATACAATTCCCTATATGAAATCTATTACATTCCAGCATATCAGAGATAATAACGGTATGCTTCGTAAGGTCCATCGAGCCTACTGCTATGCAAGAGATATTTCCAAAAAGAATATAGCTTTTTTAACATCAGTATCAAGATGCAAGGTCATCAAACAAGAGTATCCAAATAAAGAAAGCAGTCGAGTCCTTGACAATTAATCAGTACTAAATATGTGAGAAATATTGGAGAAGAATATTATTGAATTGTGTCCTTAAATTATTACATAGAGCTCTTATTTATAAACACTACAATATAATCCTTTACCAAGTAGGCTACACATACTATTCCTATTCCAATTCTAAGTAGGATCGTTTATTCCTATTCCAATTCTAAGTAGGATTGTTTATTCCTATTCATATTCTAACACTCCCCCTCAAGCTGGTGCATACACTTGTTACAGATATAATGAATACGAGGACTAGTGATGGACTTGGTGAAGATATCTGCAAGTTGGTCACTTAGACATCACAAATTTTGTAACAATATCTCCTGAGAGTATCTTTTCTTTGAAAAAGTGATGATCAATCTCAATGTGCTTAGTCCTCTCATGAAAAACTAAATTTGATGCAATATGAAGGGCCGCTTGATTATCATACACAAGTTCACACATAAGTTCCATCTGATCAATTTTGTCAAATTTTAGCTCCCTCAACAACTGTTCGATCCAAACTAGCTCACAAGTTGTTGCAGTCATTGCTCGATATTCTACTTCTGCACTAGATCGAGCAACCACACTTTGTTTCTTACTCTTCCGTGACACCAAATTACCTCCGACTAACACAATATTCGGATGTAGAACGTCTATCAGAGGGTGATCTTGCCCAATCGGCATATGTATATCCTGTGATATGCTCATAGCCTTGATCTTCGAAGAGCAACCCTTTTCTAGAAGCTGAATTTATATATCGCAGAATATGAACAACTGCATCCTAATGAATATCACAAGGGGATGTCATAAACTGACTTACAACACTCACAAAGAAAGATATGTCAGGTTTAGTCACTGTGAGATAAGTTAACTTTCCCACCCGTCGTCTATATCTTTCAAAATTATTAAGTGGCTCCCCCATCCTGGAAAGAGTTTAACATTTGGATCCATAGAAGTGTCAATATATTTACATCTGATCCAGACTGAGCAACCTCAATACCTAGAAAATACTTCATTCCACCGAGGTCTTTAGTCTGAAAAAGCTTAAGAGATGTTGCTTCGCCATCTTGATCGCCACCAGTGATAACAATATTATCAACATAAACAACCAAATAAATACACAGATTTCGTGTAGAATGCCGATAAAACACAAAGTGATTAGCTCCACCACGAGTCATGCAAAACCAGGTGGTTGCTCTATATAGACTTCTTCCGCAAGATCACCATGTAGAAAAACATTCTTTATGTCCAACTAATGAAGAGGTCAATGACGAACGACAACAATAGATAGAAAAAGATGGACAAATGCTATTTTAGTGATAGGAGCGAACGTATTACTATAATCGAGCCCAAATATCTTAGTATATCCTTTAGCAAAGAGGCGAGCCTTAAGCCGATCAACCTGACCCTCTGGACCAATTTTTACTGCATAAACCCAGCGGCAACCAACAATAGATTTACCCGTAGGAAAGGAGACAAGTTCTCAAGTACCACTCGTATGTAAAGCAGACACCTCATCAATCATAGCCTACCTCTATTCAGAATGAGAAAGCGTTTCACTTGTCATCTTAGGAATGAAAATAAAGGACAAAGATGATACAAAAGCATAATAGGGTGACGAGAGACGATGATAACTCAAGAAAGTATAATGTGAGTTAGCATTTCAAGGGGATTGTATAATCGGTTGGCTAGAAGGAGGCAAGTCCGCAATAGGAGCAGGTTATGGCGCATGACATGAATCATCTAAAACTAGTGTTGGATGGGGACGACGATGATAAGTCAAGAGAAATGGCACTACAACTAGAGAAGCAGAATTGTCCGTAGATTCCTCAAAAGTCGGTACAGGTAGGACCTGAGGTAAAGGTAAGACCTCAGAGACATCAGGATGATCAAATGATGTATAGTAAGGTTGAGATTCAAAGAATGTGACATCGACAGACATAAGGTATCCATGAAGATCAGGTGAATAACAACGATACCCTTATTAAACTCGAGCGTAACCTAGAAAGACACATTTGAGAGCATAAGGGGTTAATTTATCTTTTCCTGGAGCTAAGTTATGAACAAAGTATGTGCTCCCAAAGAAACGAGGAGGTATAGAATGAAAATGTACAACAACAACAACATACCCAGTGAAATCCCACAAGTGGGGTCTGTGGTGGGTAGAATGTACGCAGATCTTACCACTACCTCACAAAGGTAGAGTGGAGATGAGACTGAGGAAATAGTATGGAATGTGGATCTTTATTCTGAATAGAAGATGAGGACATTCTATTAATTAAATAACAAGATGCAAGGGTTGCATCGCCCCAAAAACGCAACAGAACATGGGACTCGATGAGAAGAGTGTGTTCTTTCATTTGATATACCGTTCTGCTGAGGAGTGTATGAACAAAGATGTCTGGTGAATAATTCTTTGGTGGGTCATAAACTCCTAAAATTGGGAGGACAAGTATTCTAACGCATTATCACTACGAAGAGTACGAAGAGAAACACCATACTGATTTTGTATTTTAACAAAGAAACTCTTAACTATAGAAAATAACTCAAAAAGATCTTTCATTAAGAAAACCCAAGTACATCTTGAATAATCATCAATGAGACTAACGAAATAACGACTAAAGTTGAACTAACTCTACTAGGACCCCAAATATTAGAATGAACTAGGGAAAAAATAGACTTTAAATGACCCTCAATACTACGTGAAAATGTAGCATAGGTGTGTTTCCCAAGTTGACACGACTCACAATCTAATGAGAATAAACTAGACAAACTAGGCACCATCTTTCGTAGTTTAAATAGACTCAAATGTCCCAAACGTTTGTGAATTAGGTTTGGAGGATTTAACGGAGCATGCTGTGAAGGAATTTGAAGAGGTAAGATAGTAAAGGACTTGTGATTCATGTCCTGTGCCAATCATTTGTCCCATACTGCGGTCTTGCATGAGGAAAAAAATCATCAAAACATAAATGCCACAATGTAAAGCTCGCGTCAAACGACTAACAGATGCCAAATTAGAAGGTGAACAAGGTACATAAAGAACAAAATCTTGGGTGATAGAAGATGAGTGTTGGGCTTTTCCAACCTCTTTTGGTTTTGTTTGGATTCCATTGTCTAAGTAATAGCAGGAAGAGATTGTGAATAAACAATATCAGACAAAAGTTATTTGTTACCAGAAATATGATTCAGAAACTTCCAAGTCCATAACTCATGATCCAAGAGTACTATGCTGTGAAACACAAGCTAAAGAACCTGCAATAGAAACCTTAGGCTGAGGAACCGAGGCCACTTGTGGAGACGTTTGCTTACTTGCTTGATACCAAAGGGACTCATCACATTTTGCCTGAGCATTATTGGATGATTGATCAAGCTGAGCAACAAGAACATTAGGTTAAGCAACAGGTTCTACTTGTAGAGATGTTTACTTACTTGTGCGATTTCGAAGGAACGTGTTATATTCCTTTATAAGAGTAGGATCATAACTGAGCAGTGAACCATGCAAAGTATGACATATGTCGCGAATGTGTCCAAGCTTATGACAATAACTACACTTGGATCGAGATCTTCCAAAACGACCTCTTCGTCGATTCTCCATAGACTATGTTCCTTTGTCAATAGTTTGAGATGCAAGAATAGAGGGGTCAATGGTGGGTGAAGAAACTTCTTTATGACTGGGAGGCACAACAAGACGAAATAGACGAGAGAATAGTTCATCAATTGTAGGGATGATAAGACTAGCTAAGATCTGATCACATACTGAATCATGATCAACAGGAAGTCCGGCAAGTGTAAGGACTAAAAATAACATCTGCCTGTGCTCTTGTTGTTTTTCCACGTTCGCAGTGACTGGCATCAGCGTTTCAAATTCCTCCATAACGGACTGTCCCAAGCATGTAGACATAAGATTCTTGTTTCTTTAAGTTGGTCATCCGAGATATCACATCATAGAATCAAGATATGTCATTAGTATATAAAGCACGAGCCTTTTCCCAAACCGAATAACATGTCTAGAAACAAGGGCATCAACTTGGAATCAATAGATTGCCAAGGGAGACTATGCAATTGAGCATCAACCTTTTCCCATTGTGCTTTGATTTTTGCAGCTTCTTCACTAGCCTTACCCTTTTCATCTACCACATAACGGTTGGTTGTCAAGTGGTCGCGGACACCTTGACCTTTGCACCATAATTCAACGAGGAAGCCCAAGTTAAATAGTTTGAGTTGCTCATTAATGGTTCTGAAGTGATCATAGGATTTGAACTTCCTATTGCAATACCTTTGGAGCCAAAAAGATCAATCCTGAAAGATATTTTCTGAAATCGGACTTTTGTAATCTAAAATCTAGAAAATAAACTACAGGAATCCCAAAAAAAAATATGTCACCATGAAATCAGTTGTGACCACCGAAGAGTGGTCAAATCAGAAAAGAAAATAAATAAATTAAACTAAAACTATGTGGTTGTTGGAAACTAGTCGGAATCAAAAAATAAATATATGGTCAGCCTCGGAATGCAGAGGCGACTATTCCAAGACTGACCTCATTGGAACAAAATATCAATAAAGAATTGGTTGGAAACCACCACACGCGCCAGCGCACGGTGACGTAAATCTATGACTTTTGGTGGCGCGTGAGGGTGCGTGATTCAGCAAATCTCAGAGGAGCTCACTAGGTTTGCTCGCCTGAGTATTCTGCACCTAGTGGTAGTGTTGGTTTTCGCACAACACTGACAAAACAAAAAAAAAAGATGCAGACCAGCCTTTGAGAGTTACCGAAAAATGACTAGGTTTTCTTTCTTGTAAGTTTCTCACCAATGCTCTGATACCATGTGACAAATATTGGAGAAGAATATAATTAAATTGTGTCCTCAAATTATTACATAGAGATCCTATATAGACACTACAAGATAATCCTTTACCAAGTAGGATACTACATATTATTCTTATTCCTATTCTAATTCTAAGTACGATTGTTTATTCCTATTCTTATTCTAACAAAGAACATCAAATTAAAAATTAGTAACGGAAGGAGCAAGTAAGCAAACTTTAAATCACTTACGCTGGTGTGTGAAGAGCTAATATGCTGATGTCAGCACCAAGGGATACTCTGTCACCATTTTCAACTTTATCTGTACAACCCCTCACATTATCAACTGATCCACCATAAACTTTTATTCCAGGAACAAGCTGCTTTATTTTATCATTTCCTCCAGCATGATCCCTGAAATGCGTTGCTGTTCATCAGGATTAGACAAAAGCAGATCCCACAGATGTACCTAAATAGATATTTTACAGCACACTAAAACATGTGTTTCGATGGTGTGCAGTTCAACCCATGCTAGCCATGGATCAAGCTCGTGAATTATTCCAGAGAACAAACGGAAAAAACAACATTGTAAATGACAAACCATCAGAAATGAATTAGTTTAATTGGATAACGCTAGATCTAAAATCAGCTAAGTTACAATCACATAACCTCCTCAAACCAACCAACTAAGAATGCCCCCACTCAGAAAAATATTGGCTCTAGGATATTATCCTCATAAGATGCGGTTTCCAAGTCCCGTATTGATCCCCCAAAAAATGCCTCTTTGCTTTTCAAGACAATCTATCTTTTAATACCCCAATACTCTAGGAATATTCTCCTTTTCACTACATTCACCACCTCAAGAGGAGGCTCTCTGCAAATTTGCAATTTCCAACTTTTGAGTCTCGCATAATTGTGTCCATCTTAGTTGTCATAGCAAATATATTAGCTAGATATCGTTTTGATCAGTATCTTATTTCTTTCTACTTAAACAACAACATACCTAGTGGAATCCCACAAGTGGGGTCTGGGGAGGGTAAAAATTGATCAAATTATATGTTATGAGCTATAATACTCTGTTTCCTAATTTACATGACGCACTCTCTGTTTTTGGATGTTCCAAAATGTTTGATAGTATTTAATTTTTCACAACTTTCAAGGATTCAATTATTTTGTTAAACTATTCAAATTTTAACTTAGATGTACTGTTATCTATCGAACAAACTTTCAACCATTGTATTAATATTTTTTTCTACCATAAAGTATAGAAGTCACTAAACATCTTAAAAGCTCCATGTCTGTCAACAACATCATATAAAATGTGTTGGAGAGGGCATCTATTATCAACATTTTCTTGAAGAGAGCTGGCTAAGAATATCTTTCTTGGGCTGAAACAAGGAGGGTTTGGGATTTCAAGTTCACTGAATGCCCAATTTTGTCCCTACATTAATCTGAAGAAACAAAAGTAACCTCTTTTATAAGAACTGATGCCATTTTGACAGCAAGCATATCAACGACGAATTTTTTAGTCTAGTTTACAAGACAATATGTCATAAGCTTGCAGTAGCCAACAGTCATCCGACTAGTAAGCCTGGTTGAAAAACTCACGTACCCTACTTTATAAACTTGATAAATAGCAATTTCTGAAAATCCCTATTTATATTTCAGGATAATCAATCCTTCATCATACACCAAATTGAATTGATTATCACCTAAGAATAATTTGACCATGTCGATAACAGACTCTTGGGCATGAATACTATTTCAGCATTTGCACATATTAAACTTCAAAATTTATATGTTGACTGCGATGTATAAACACCAGCCTAAAGATATATCTGAAAATCTTCAACTCTCAACATACATTTTCAACTTTCCAATTTCAACTTGTAGCACTCTTTTGTCAACTTTTAACTCAAATATTGTCCAAATGCCTACTAAGAAAAGACTTAATTAGAAGTGTGAACAGACCAGTGGTGATGAGTGGTGAGAACAAACTTGAGGTCAACTTCGTTCTCTTGAGCAACTCTGAGAACCTTATGCGGCTCGACAGGGTCTACGACCGCAGCTTCGTTAGTAGTTTCATCGATGATCCTGCCAATATTCATAGAAATAGCAAAAGCCCTAATAAATAAATCTGATATGAATTAGAAAATCGAAATAGACATCTGATGTAATATACATATAGGAATAGTTGTCATCTAAGCATGGGATGTGAAGAACTTTCATCTCCGACTCCGACTCCAGCGCCGATCAGATTCTACCACTTCAACTTCGATAAGCAAAGAGGACAGGAGACTAAAATGACGTGGATAAGGTTCTTCCACAGCGTTCTAGCAACTGACGTGGCCCAGAAAAGTACAGGGCTGTTTGGCTGTAATAGAAATCCAGATTTTTTAAACACCCACCATTTTGGAAAATAGCTTTTCTCTTCAGAGGTAATAGTAATGTAAGATATCTTGTTGGTGATTGTTGTCATCAAAATTTATATATATACTAGTTTTGTAAAAAATTTAAAAAATATATTATTTTGTTGAACTGATTTAAATAATGACTTAGTTTGGTCAAAATTTTTGAGATAGATAGAGAATAAAATTATAATTATAGAGAAGAAATATGATAGATGTGGGAGTGCGTAGCAAGATATTAGCACATTACAAAATTCAAGAAACTTCAAACAATAATCGAGAGGCATGCATGAAAAATGATATGCAAACACCAGATAAAAATCAATAAGAGAAGTACGAAAATTAACAATACAAAATAAGGTATGGGACTTTCTGCACATTACCTAGTTCAGTCTTTCCAATATAAAAGACCCCATCAAAATTTTCAAATAAACAAACTGAGGTAAAAAGGAAAAATGCAAAGATCTCTTCGACCAACCTTCTTCAAGAATCAATTTGGAACCAAAGAATGCATAAATTTTACAAAGAAAGAGAGAAGCTTGAGGAAAATCAAATGTCTTCCACAAAAGTAAAATAAAATAAAGATGGTAGGTATTAGGTAATACGTGTCTATCCAAAAAAAGAAAAAATTGGGGGCATTGAACCTAAAATGCATACACGTGGACTTAAGCAAGTAAATGGAGAAGGTTCATTTACATAAATAATACATTATATAACATTAATTACCAATTTTAACATATGTTTTGATTTTGCTAAAAATGACTATATTTATTTTACCTGAAACAGTAAAAGGGGAATAAAACCATCTACTCTTTCTTCCTCTCCCCCTCTTTCTCTCCTTTTTTTCTCTTTTCTTTTTTTCTTGGGAACCTTTCTGTTTTCTTTTTTCTTTTCGTGTGTAACCTTTTTTTAAAAAAAAAAAAAGCTATGCTTCTTTCTTTCTCTTTCTTTCCCCTTTTTTCCCTATTTTCAAAATAATATTTAATTAATTATTTCAATTTCAAATTTAATTTGAATTAAGTTTTATGCAAATGATATTTTTATTACTCCTTAAATTAGAAATTTTATATTATGTAAACAAATATAAATGCATTTCTGACACAATTCTAATGTATTAATATATAAACTAATAAATAGTGCTTGAAT
>JBCEWC010010221.1:0-17883 GCA_038996855.1 Solanum aculeatissimum | reverse complement strand
AGTCTTACCTCTAAGACAAAAATTATAGAGCATCTCAAAAATCAAAATACAAAAAACTGTGGCAACTCTTGCCCATGGGATGTAACTTATTATTGAAAAGTTTTTATGTAAAATATTGCCTCTAAAATAAGAGTTATAAAGTATCTCGTGAAATTTCAACCCTCATATATTGAAAAAAATAAATATGAAAAAATAATTATCTTGAATCTTGGCTTGAATTTAGAAATTATTTTATTTAAAATAAATATAAAATAAATATTATTTATAGTTCCATAATTAAAAAAAAGAAAGAAAAAATAAACAAAATAATAAAAAAGAAACGAAAGGAAAAAAAAAATAGAAGAACAAATAAAAGAAATAAAGAAAAGAAACAAAATACTAATAAAAAATGAAAGAAAAAAACAGCATAATCCTTGCCCATAAGGCAAGTCTGCAAAGGTGAAATAACAGAATCCTTGCCCATAAAACAGGTGTGCAAAGGTAAAATAATGAGTCCTTATGGCTGATGGGCAATTTTGTTCGAAAATATATTCTTAAAGGAGTGGAGGGTATTTTTGCAAAGCTACCTTTATTGGAGGCATTTTGTCAAGATCATCCTCTTTTAGGGGTATTTGTATAGTTCTCTCACCATAAATGAGCCCAATTTAATAAGCCCAATATTATTTCATCCTAGAGGTCCATCTTGGAGCTACATGTCAAATGATGTGACACGTCAAGTTAAACAAAGAAGTCAATAGGATCATGCCATGTGTCAAAATGACAAGCCCTTTTTATTAAAGCCTAATATGCCATATCACTTAAATTTGATTGGCTGAAATGAAGTCTTTCCTATTATAATTCCTCTATTCTACAACTATAAATAGGAGTTTTCACAATTCAAAGGGGCATTAAGAATTCTAACAAGAAGCTAGTGAGAGCTAGTAAATCAAATGCCACAAATTTCTCTACAAGTTCAAGAATTCAAATTCAAGAATAGGCTTAAAAGCTCGTTGAATTCAAGATCAAACTCAACAACAAGTCTTAAAGCCCTTGATTTCAAGTACAAGTCAAGAACAAGTCCAAGAATAAATTCAAGATTCAAGATCAATCCCAAAAGTTCTTGAATTTACACTTTAAAAGGTGAATCAGAGGATTAGTAGAGATTGTAGCACTTACATACTTGAAATCAAATACTACAATTGTTGAGATATTTTTGTTCTTGATTATTATTTTCTCGATGCAAATTTTATCTGTCATGCCTTCAAGTCTATAAAGACGGACAAACACTCGATGCCCTAAAGGCCCGAGATAACCAACATATAACCTGTACTTACTATGTCTATGCCTGTGAGAACTACAAAGTAGTGACAAGTTCTTGCTAGCAATATAGAAAAAATATAAAAAAAGGTAGTACCCAATCATACATACCAGACTTGGTCCTTGAGGCCACAACTATTTAGAGACCAGAAGTAACTCAACATATATACAATAAGTTTACAAAGCCTCTATAAGATAACATAGGTTGGTACAAGCTCCACCTTTTACTTTAGACAATTATACAATACAAAAATGCATATACTATAGACTCGGTAAAGCCCCGGATCAACTTGGAGCTCACCAAAAGCAGTTGAGTGTCGGGTGTGCCTATACTAGAGGTCTACTAGATGGAGTACCTATACCTACAACATGAATTGTAGCATCCCCTAAGAGGGATGTCAGTATGAAATAATGTACTAAATATGTAAGGCAATAAATAAGTAAAATGAAAACTCAAGTGAAATCATGTAGCGATATATAAATACACAGACCATAATAGAAGACCACCTGGGTTATACTTGGGGAACCATGTACATTACATTCTTTATTTTCAATGCTTTATAATTCCTTTATGTATGGAATATAAATGAACATCTAATCAGTGGTAAAAGAGGATGACCCATGCTAGACATTTTAACCCCTGAGATGTTGTCCTCATAACTATACAAATTGGGATTGACCCATGCTAGGCTTTTGCGCCTGGACTACCACAAACAATGTGAGATAGACCCATGCTAGGCTCTTGCCCCTGGACTGCCACCCACGCTATGAAATGTGTTCAAATTATTCTTTAATACTTTGAGATTTCTCTTACTTAGTTTCGGCCTCAAGTGAGTCCACTAACATAGGCTTAGGTCTGACACATTAGCTAGATCCATATAGCTCGAGTAGGTGGTGCACCTAGTAGCTTAATTATGTCAAGAAAGAAACTTGTTATCTTACCTTATTTTCCAAATCCTAATCCCATATATTGTATCTTAATACTTCACTTTAGACTTTCCACTCAAATAATGCTTTATTATCTCGAATTTAACTGCTTTTATTGAGTTTAACTTGAACTCATACCTGCTGAAACATGTGGGGATATAACAACACTTCTCGATCTAATCCCAATTATCTCCAGTCTTCTGAAAAAAACATAGTCCCTCACCTATGTACCATATGGCTATGTCAAGTATCACATAAATAGGACTAGCATATAGAAAACACGAGATGTTATATCTTCCCCCTCTTTGGAACATTCGTTTTTGAATGATAGTATGGTTAGTCAGCGCAAACAAGTTCAAGCCTAAGGTACATTGCTTCTTTCACTTCCCAAGTAACCTCTTCTACTTGCTTGTTCCTCCATAGTACTTTTACGAAAACTACTTCTTTGTCTATCCAGAATAGCAATAGGTACTTCCTTATAAGTGAGATCTTTTGTATTCTGTACATCCTTGGTTGGAGTGATACGAGATGGATCACCTATGCACTTTCGAAGCATTGAAATGTGAAATGCTGGATGAACCACATAAAGTTCATGGGGTTGCTATAATTCATATGCAACTTGGCCAACTCTTTTAAAAATCTTATATGTTCCTATGTAGTGTGGATTGAGCTTTCTCTTTTTACCAAATCTCATTACCCCTTTCATTGGAGACACCTTCAAGAACACCCAGTATCCTATGGAAAATTCTAGTCTTCTTCTTCTAACATCCACATATGTTTTCTATCGACTTTGAGTTGTTGCTAGCCGGTGTTGTATTATCTTAACCTTCTCCATAGCTTGATAGATCAAATCTGGCCCAAATAAGGCAGTCTCACCTTCTTTAAACTAGCCGATTGGGGGCCTACACTTTCTTCTATACAAGGCTTCGTAAGGTTCTATTTTGATGCTTGAGTGGTAGCTATTGTTGTAAGCAAATTCAATAAGTGGCAAATGATCATCCTAGCTACCTTTGAAGTCTAATATACAATCTCAAAGCATATCCTCAAGTGTTTGGATTGTGCATTCCGCTTGATCATCTATTTGAGTATGAAAAGTTATACTTAAATTCACTTGCGTCCCCAAACTTCTCTGGAATGACTTCCAAAATTCCCCTATTGAATATAATAGAGATTGGGACTCAGTGCAGTTGAACTATTTCCTTAATGTATAATCTTGCATAGTCTTCAACTGTATAAGTAGTTTTGACTGGCAAGAAGTGTGCTGATTTGGTGAGTCTATCATCTACAACCCATATGGTGTCGAACTTGCGAAATGAGTGAGGCAACCCAATAACAAAATCCATGTTGATCATGTCCCACTTCCAAACTTGATGTTCTATGTGTTGCAAATAACCTCCAGGCTTTTGGTGCTCTACTTTAACTTGTTGACAGTTTGGACAGTGAGCCACAAATTCTGCAATATCCTTTTTTATTTTCCCCCACCAATACACTTCTTTCAAGTCATGGTACATTTTGGTTGAGCTCGGATGGACCAAATACCTTGACTGATCCACTTCCTTCATAATGCTCCCTTTTAGCCCACTGACATCAGGTATGCACAATCTATTTCAAAATCATAGTACTCCTTCTTGTGTGAGTTCAAATGCCTTAGTCATACCTCGCTATATATTTTTCTTAAGTTGTAATAGAATAAGATCTATGTACTGTTTCTCTTTCACTTCCACTATCAAAGAGGATTCTGTAGCGCTTTGCACCACAACTCCTTCTTTCGAAGATTCAAGAAGGCAAACCCCTACGCTAAAAAGTTGACGTAGATCTTTACTTACCCCTTGTCTTATTGCGGACTGCTAAAAAGTTCTTGCCATTGTCTTGCGGCATAAAGCATCCGCTACCATGTTTTCCCTTTTTGGGGTGGTATAAAATATCAATGTCGTAATCTTTCAATAACTCAAGCCATCTTCGTTGCCTTAGGTTCAGGTCCTTTTTCTTAAATATATATTGTAAACTCTTGTGATCAATATTTATGTCAACATGAACCCCATAAAATAGTGGCGCCATATCTTCAAGGCAAATATAACTGCCGCTAGCTCCAAATCATGGGTCGAATAGTTTTTCTCATGTAGACGCAACTGCCTTGCGGCATAAGCTATTACTTTACCATGTTGCATCAAGAGACATCCTTACCCTACTCCCAAAGCATCACAATACACTACATAACCTTCTGTTCCTTCAGGAAGTACCAAGATAAGTGTTGTCGTCAATTTATTTTCAGCTCTTGGAAGCTTCTTTCACATATATCACCCCATTGGAACTTGGTCGCCTTATGCGTTAGTTTTGTTAATGGTGCAGAAATAGAAGAAAATCCTTCAATGAACCTTTTATAATAACCTTCCAACGCTAGGAAACTACGAACTTCCGTAGGTGTTATAGGTCTTGGCGAGTTCTTCACAACTTCTATCTTTTGGGTATCAACCCCTATTCCTTCATCAGATACAATGTGTCCCAAGAATGCCATAGATTTTAACCAAAATTCACACTTAGAAAACTTTGCATGTAACTTAAGATCACAAAGAATTTATAACACTTGTCGCAGATGATTAGACTGATCCTCTTCTGATCTTGAATACACCAAAATGTCATCTATAAATACTATAATGAACACATCAAAAAATGGATTGAACATCCTATTTATCAAATCCATAAAAATAGTCAGTGCATTTAGCCCAAATGACATAACTAAGAACTTGAAATAACCATACCGTGTTTGAAAGGCTGTCTTTGGTATATCTTGATTTCTGACTCTCACTTGATGATAACTCGACCTCAAGTCGATCTTTAAAAAATACTTAGCACCCTATAACTGATCAAATAAATCATCTATTCTAGGGAGGAAATATTTGTTCTTTTTCATCACCTTATTTAGTTATCGGTAGTCAATATACGTCCTCAACGATCTATCTTTATTACGTACAAATAAAGCTGTTGCTCCCCAAGGTTACATACTAGGTCGTATAAATCCCTTATCTGGAAAATCTTTTAATTGCTCCTTTAGTTCTCATAATTCTTCTGGGTCCATTCTATATGGAGGAATGGATATAGGTTGCATATATAGGAGCGCATCAATACCAAACTCAGCTTCTCGTTCGGGAGGCAAACCAATGAGATCTTCAGGAAAAATATCTAAAAATTCATTTACCACTGGAACAGATTGAAGGGTTGGGGAATCTACATCTATATCTCTGACCCTCATTAAATGACATATTTAGCCCTTGGACACCATCATCCTTGCATTAAAGTAGGAAATAAACCTACCTCTTGGAGCCCTAATATTACCTTTCCATTCAAGGACTGCCTCCTTTGGAAAATGGAACTGTACCATCTTCATTCGGCAATCCACCATGGCATAACAAGAAGCCAACCAATCCATAACTATTATAACATCAAAATCTACCATTTCTAGCTCGACAAGTTCATCCAATATGTCATGGTCACAATAGTTACTATGCAATTATGATAGACCCTTCTAGCCATAATAGACTCAACAATTAGTGTAGAAACTTCATATGGTTTAATCAATAATTCTGACACTCTTTGAACTTTCCAACAATTAATGGAGTAACATACGATAAAGTAGATCTTGGATCAATTAATGCATATAAAGTATCTGAAAAGATGGACAATGTACCTATAACCACATCTGGGGAAGCCTCCAAATTTTGTCGATCTCCTAGAGCGTACATGCAATTTTGAGCACCACTAGAACTAGTTGCTTCTCTAACACCTCTATCACAACCTGTAGATAATTGTGGACCCTTACCTAATTAAGGAATTGTTGATGATGACACAATAACTGATCCAGTAGGTTGGGCCATACCACCCGTGTCCCTTTGAGGGAAATTTCTTATCATATGACCTGGTGTACCACACAAAAAACAAACATCTATCCCAAACCGACATGCACCTATATGAGTCCTTCTACATTACTTACAAGGCTATCGAGGAGGTCTTGATTGGCTCACACTCCCATGCTCTTGGTAATTTACTGGTTGTGAACCTTAGATTTCACCTTGTTGCCCAGATTGGTTTCCCCTAGACACTTAATATTAGGGTAAAGCACTAGCTGTAGAGTAGGAGAATGATGGCCTAGGTGGTTTATTAGAAAATTGAGGCCTGAACTTACCTTGGGATGGTGTAACACCCCGTCGATCTAGCCTTCTTGGATTGTGCTCTTTTCGACTCTTGTATCCTTCTGATTTGTCGTTGATCCTCAAACTTTTGCACAAAAGCTTGCATCCTTGCTATATCCATGTCTTTATTTAAAGAAGCAATGGTACAATTTCTAACCAGGTAAGGGTCTAATCTATCCACGTATCGATAAACTCGATCCTCCAAAGTAGAAACCATATTAGGAGCATACCTGACCAAGGAGTTAAATTGGAGACTGTACTCTCTCACACTCATAACCCCTTGGTGGAGATTTAGGAATTGATCTTCACGGGCCTCTCGAATCTCCAATAGCAGATAGTGGTCAAGAAATACCTTTTTGAACTCTTTCAAAATAATTAGAGGTGTATCTGCTCCCTTGGATTCCTTCCAAGCTTTATTCTACAACATAACTACACCCTTCAATCTATATGTTGCTAGCTTAACAACTTCTATACCACGTACATGCATAACAACAAAGGTCCATTAGATTTGATCAACAAAGTCTTGTGGATCTTCTTTAGGATCTGACCCAGTGAATGAAGAAGGATCCAAATTAAGGAAGTCATGTATACGTGTGCTAGCTACGCTATCTGTACCATCAATACCTGCATATAGACCATCTTGCCTTTGACCTTGACAAACAAATATACGAGTCAACAATTGGACCGCATTCCTTAAATCCTGCTCCGTAAAATTAATAGGAGGATCTTGAGGTGTTGATGCTCCCCTTAGCTCCTCTGGAGGTGGAGGATTCGGGGAACTCTGTGATAAGGACCCATTTGGAATGTCATTTTGATTAGGTCTAGCTCGTGATTGACTACTCCCTTCTGCAAAATCTATCTGCTTACCTAAACTTCTTCTCCTTATGATAGATATCTTTTACTATGTATAAAACAAACAGTTTTTGGGGTTAGACATAATCAACCTACAATACCAGCTCTATGGCACGATCTAGGAAATGAAATGAAATACACAACTCCTAAATGTCATGTAGCCTCATGTTTATAGATGTGGTGCACAACACACCCATATGAACTAATCTACATAGACACAACTTTGTAGACTCCCTAGAATAATGTGCTCCGATAAAACTTATGTCACGCCTTCAAGTTTATAAAAACGGATAGCCACTCGATGCCCCAAAGGCCCAAGGAAACCAACATATAACCTGTACTTACTATGCCTATGACTGTAACAACGACAAAGTAGTGACAAGTTCCTACAGAAATAGAGAAAAAAAATATCAAAATAGGTAGTACCAAAACATACATACCAGACTTGGCCGTTGAGGCCAAAACTATTTAGAGACCAAATACAACTCAACATATATACAATAAGTCTACAAAGCCTCTATAAGATAACATAGGTCGGGATAGGCCATTCCTTACTTTACTATTATGCAATACCAAAATGCATATACTATAGACTCAGTAAAGCCCCATATCAACTTGGAGTTCACCAAAAGTAGTTGAGTGTATGGGGCGCCTAAACTGGAGGTCTACTAGATGGAGTACCTGTATGTGCAACATGAATTGCAGCATCCCCCAAGAGGGATGTCAGTACAAAAAAATGTACTGAATATTTAAGGTAATAAATAAGTAAAATGGCAACTCAAGTGAAATAGACTAGCGATATATAAATGCACACACCATAATAGAAGACCACCTGGGTTATACTTGGGGTACCATGTACATTACATTCTTTATTTTCAATGCTTTATAATTCCTTTAGGTATGCAATATAAATGACCAGCTGGTCAGTAGTAAAAAAGGATGACCCATGCTAGACATTTTAACTACAGGGATGTTGTCCTCACAACTATAACAATTAGGATCGACCCATGCTAGGCTATCGCCCCTAGGCTGCCACCCTCACAATCCAAGTGAGATTGACCCATGCTAGGCTTTTTCCCCTGTGCTTTCATCCACACTGTGAACAGTGTTAGAGTTATTCATTAATACTTTGAGATTGTTACTTTGGTGGTCATGATACTATTGAGATTTGGAACCATGCACCAATAATGTAAGACGTGACAACAGTCTCTTGAGTCAATACAATAATATAAGAAATAAGTATGACATTGACAAGCCATATAGGAGTTTAAATAACACAATTGGCTGCACGAATATAAGTAGACTTATCATGCTGGTATTTGGAAGAGTAAACTATAGATTTATAATAAACAATACGGCCACTAATGAAATAACACTTGGGAAGTTCACTTGTTTATAGTGACACAAGTATTGGATTTCATGCCAAAAAAAGTAGAATAGGATAGCCTTACATACCTTGTTGTACAACCTTGTTATTACCTCAAAGTAACCTCTTTCCATCTCAATATTTATCTATAATACAGTGGGTTATAAAACTAGTTTTAGTATCTAATAAACATGTGTTGGTAGTTCAATCTTAGCCAAAATAACATCCAGACAACAAATTGGTAATTACTACCTAAGGCTGTTTTTTCAACCCTTCCTCCTCTAATTGCATTTGTGTTATACATTTTTTGTATACATTGTGTATCTCAGCTTATTTTTAGTTCCATAATACTTTTACAAAAATTCATAAGGTACAACACATAACAACCCACATAACCCATAATTAAGTAGTGTGACATTGCAACCCCTCTCATATATTTCAACACCAACAATTCACACCCTTTCCCAACATTAACAAAACTGTTTTCAACACATTTACATACCCAAACAGTCCCAAATCATTCCAATGTACATAGAGGACGTGAAACCTTTGTTCTTGACATCCTCCCATGATTTCCTATCAAACTTACGCTTGAAATATCATATTTAACCTTATGTCGATGGAAAATAAAGCTGATGTGGCAGTAACATATTTCAATTCTTGTAACTTTTCCATTTTAACACAATTTCTTCAAGAACTTTAATTTCTCTTCAAACTTTAAACCAAATAATAAGCCAAAAATATCTTAACAATCAAGAGAAATGTGCAGCACTTGAGAAAATATTCTGCCCTATACTTCTATTTAACCATAAGTAACATGTTTTCCTTGTATTTCATGATAGAATTAAGCTAGATCTATAGGTATTCTCACTCACCTTAGACTTCAACAAGAAGGGTCTCTTCAAGAACCCTAAAGGACTTCTAACACTGCTGCTTCTTAACCTTTGAGAGAGAAAACAAAGCTGGAGTTTAATCTGATTTTTTTTGTGTGTTAAAATGAATAAAATGTCCAGATATCCTTGCCTTTTATAAGCACTTTTGGTCCCTTAAAATAATTCTTTAATACCTACTCTTTTTGCTTCATTTTCAGCCACTAAATGGCCAAGTAGGTGATGCAACTCCTTATTTATGTCAAGTTGCTCAAAGGGTCAAAGTAGGTGACATACCTAATTGCTTTATCTTTTGGGGGCTAATTACTTGGGCCTTGGTAGATTTTGAAGGTGGGCTTCTTTTTCCATTTCCCTTTCTCTTACTTAGTTTGGGCCTCAGGTGAGTCCACTAAGATAGGCCTAGGTCTGACCCATTAGCTAGATCTATATAGCTCGAGTAGTTGGTGCAACTAGTAGCTTAATTATGCCAAGCAAGCAACTCATTATCTTACCATATTTTTCAAATCCTAATCCCATATATTGTATCTTAATACTTCACTTTTAGACTTGAAACTAAAATAATATTTTATTATCTCAAATTTAAATGCTTTCGTTGAGTTTAACTTGAACTCATACCCGTTGAAACATATAGGGATATCACAAAACTTCTCAATCCAATCCCAATTATCACCATTCTTATGAGAAAAACATAGTCCCTCACCTATTTACCATAAGGCTATGTCAAGTATCATATAAATAGGAATAACATATAGAAAACATGGGGTGTTACATTATCGTCTACAAAATTTGGCACGCCCAGTGGGACAATCTCTATATCTCATCTCAAGTTTTCCAATATTGAGATGCCTTTCACTATGGAAAATCAATTAGCAATCTTGACTAAAGCAATTGAAGGCTTGACAAAGTTTGTGCATGAACAATATGCTAAACTTTGCAAGTTGATAAATAAGATGGATGACGTGATTGATAGATGATCCAATCAAGAACCTATGAAGTTTCCTAGAATTTAAGACAAAGTAGAGTCTTGCATAAAGAAAACAAAGATCAAAGAGATTTATCTCTCTACCGAAGGTCTGATTTCTATTGATCAATTTAAGGACTTAATTATAGAGACTATCAAAGATAAATTTGAGTCCTCGTCTAAATTTTTCATCACATATGAAAAGCCAGACACAAAAATGATCGATAACTTGGAGATATCTGAGGGTTATCAACCTGCTAAGTTCCAATAATTTGATGGAAAAGGAAATCCAAAACAATATTTAGCGCACTTTATTGAAACTTGCAATGACGTTGGAGCATATGGTGATTATCTCTTCAAATAGTTCATTTGATCTCTCAAAGAAAATGCCTTTAATTTGTATATAAATCTCGAACCTAGTTTTATAGATTGTTGGGAAAAATTAGAGAAAGAGTACCTTGATCATTTCTATAGCACAAGACATGTTGTTAGTATGATTGAACTTACAAAGGCTTTCCAACAAGAAGATGAGATAGTTGTTGACTTTATCAATTGCTGGATAAATTTGAGCTTCAACTGCAAAGATCGCCTTAGTTAAACTTCTAGCATTGAAATGCGCATCCAAGGCATGAAATGGGATCTTCACTACATCTTGCAAGGATTAAAGCCTAATACATTTGAAGAGTTGACAACTCGTGAGCATGACATTGAATTAATCATGACTATAAGAATAGATCAATCATCTCTTATCTATGGGCCTCGTGAAGATGAAGATATAGAAGAACTCAAATGTGGGGGCAAATCTGCATTTGAAAGTGACTTTGAAGAGTCTATGTATATCTCAATGCTCCTTAATTCATGAGGATACACTGCAAGTAAAATTCTCCTTATCACATGAGCTTAAACTATAAGTTATAATACTCCTAGATATACAAGCCTAAACTATATGTCACAAAGCATTTCAAATGTAACAACCTGAAATTATTTCAAAAACTCTTTATGGTTGATCTTATATGATGTAATACTGGTCATGGTTGAGTTTTGATGGCCAAGGGTTGAGTTTAAGTGGCCAAACGCGAAATGGATCCTTTGGTGGCCTAGAGAGGCTGTTTGGGAAGTAGGCTTTGAACGGACATAAATTTTGATGTGGGTTGAAACTTGTGGGCTTCTATATATCAAATTGCAGATATTTGAGTTATCTTCGCAATGAAACTGGTTTCACTTGATTCGGAGTTTGGCTGAGGAAGTTATGGTCTAAACAGTGAGACTGCCTGAAATTTGGAAGACATTAGACATAGGCCCTGAAAAATGGCCAAGGACAGGGACACGGTCCGTAAAACTTATCACGGTTCGTGTGGGGTGTCTTGAGGTGGTTCTGTGAGCTAGGGGTGGCCATGAACCACCCCATGAGACAAGTCATAGGCCACAACCACTAAACGGTCCGTGAGCACTTTGACGAGACGTGAACTGTCCCATCAAGTGGGGTAGAACCTTGGACAAGGTGTGGTTGGTCTAGGTGGATAAATAAAGGTTCACAGGACAAGGATACGGTCTGTCAACCCTTAAACGGACCATCAAGTGGTCCGTCAAGGGGTCCATAGAGTCCTCCGAGAGTTCGCATTGAAATTTTGGTTAAGTACCTTTTGATGGTGCATTCGAACGGTCCGTGAATCATGTACATTTGCACTGTAGCATCCTCCGTGTGACTCTACTTAACCTTGGAAAGTTCCATTTCATTAATGGTAATTTCGTGATTTAACATTTCCCTAAGCCCTTTTTAGGTATCCTAAGGTCTCTTAAACCCCTAAATCAATCCCCAAACCCTCATTCTTCTATTCAAACTCTCCTACCTTTACTTTAGGAATCCTAAAATCCTCTTACCCTCCATTGAAAAAAGCTTAAAGAATTTAGGGAAGATAACTTTGACCAAGTTTGACTTTGAAAATTGTTGGTGAAATTAAGGTATGTGAGATTCGATTCAAGGATCCTCTTTCATCCTTGAAGACCCAAGAACCCCAGCTCTTTAAATTTGATTTTAATCTTTCAATTAAGTTATGGGTTCTTCTATTAATGTTGTAGATTAGGGTTGAGAATTGAGTGTTGTAGTTATTAGGTGATTTAATCATGATTTTAAGCTTGATTTCATGAATGTTCATTAGAACCCTTGATGATTAGAAGTGCATGTCCTTTTCATGATTTAATTAAGCATGGGTACCTTGCCTTATGGCTTATTCATGGATTTCTACATGATTTATTATGAAATATCTTTTAAATTGTGAAATAAAGTCTTGATTCCATTACCCATGTTCTTGTGTCTCATTCATGGCATATGCATGGCTATTGTTCCTTTGTAACCCTTGATGAAACTCTTTGGTCCTTTTGGAACCCATGATTTAATCTCTTGAAACTCATGTATTCATGTAATTATTGTTCCTATTGAACCCATGAAGAAACTTTTGTTCCTTTGGAACCCATGATTGAACTCTTGACTTGTGATCACATAGTACCATGGATCTTTGAGCAATTTGGATGCTTGCATTCCCATGTTATGTATTGATTGGTTGTTTGACAAGCACATGTAGATGAGCTACTCCTATTGCATTGATATGGAATGATCATGAAATGTTTTGGAAAACTCTTGATTTGGACTAAGGCCTAAGAATGAATATGCTCCTTGTACAAAGGTTTTGACATGGCTAATGATGCAAGATTTACAAAAAATGTAATACTCCCGATTTAATATTGCATGTATATACGTATGTGTTCCTGTGGGATGAGACTAGCACCGAGGGATTGGGCAAAACCCTTTCCGTCAAACCATGTGCCACCATGGGTTTTTTGAATCCCTAGATAGGGGTTCCCATGTCATGGTTATCCCTTTTTCAATGGATCCATGGGTACTACTTGGCAAGTAGTACGGATTTGGATAGTGGCTCGTTCGGGTCTTTCATGTTATCGGTTGAGGTTACATCCCCGCTATATATGAACATAGGATTGTATCTCATGCATCATGGAATAGCATATTGTTATCCTACTCTTTGGCTACGTGCTTTCCTTTCGTATCACTTATCCCTTTGTCATGTTGCTTGGTCATAACATACCTGCCATATGCATTGCATGCCCGCATACTTAGTGCTTAATTGTGCTAACCCATATTCTTGTCTATATGATCTAAGCATGTAGGGACCGAGGGTGATTTATATATTCTATCGGACGACGCTTGATATCTTGTTGAAGACTTGCTAGTGGTGAGCCCTCTTGTTCAAGGGCAATAGCCATAGTCTATCTACCACTTTAGTTTATGTATTTACTTTCTATGTCTTGAGGGTGGGCCTCAAACTTGTTGAGGCCCCGCTCATCTATGTAGAGGCATTGTTGGACAAATCTATACTCTTGTATATTTGACTTGTATGTTGGATATTTGGTTATGTAATATGATGCTATTTTTCTTGATTTATGATAATGTCTCTTTTATTATGATATTGACTTGCATGATAGGTATTGTGAATGGCTATGTGTTTCTATGGAAAGTCCCATGATCCCGATGTGCCCCACAGTGGAATTCTTTTCCCCCTCATCCTTAGTGATTATTGATATGTTCTAGGTGCAAGCATGCTTGTCCCATTCCCGTTATTGTCCCCATATCTTGAGTCCCAAGTCCCCAATCCCTTAGAACTTACGTGCTATGTGTTTAGCTTCCACGTTCCCGAACCAATGATGAGTCAAATGATGCTATGATGGCTTGATCGAGGGTCTTTGGGTCCTCTTTCGCCATGTCATATCTAGGCCCCTTATCTGGGTCATGACAAAGATGGTATCAGAGCCCTAGATTTGTAATGATCCTCGGAGTCAAACATGCCGCGTCTATTAGAGTCTTGTTCATGGGTTTGATGCGCTCCATGTCTACGAACAAGAGGCTATGATGACGTTCTAGGAAACTTTTTCACTTCATTTCTTCCTTATGTCATTCCATGAGATCTTGATAAGCCTCTAAACATTAGTATTGTTGTTCTTTCAGAAAATGCCTCCAAGAAGAGCTCCCTCTCCCCGTATAGCTTCGGAAGTTGAGGAAATGGCTCCTCGGGCACCGGTTGAGGAACAGGTGACCCATGCCAAATTTCACAACGTTGTCTCTATGTTGGCACAAGCTGTGGCCAACCAAGCTAGGCCCGTCTACCTGACCCCTATCACTACCCCGACTTCAAGAGTGAGGGACTTCACTCGTATGAATCCTCCGGAGTTCTATGGTTCTAAGGCCAATGAGGATGCTCAAGAATTTGTGGATGAACTCACCAAAGTCTTATCTATTATGGGTGTTAGTTCGGAGGAAAAAACGGAGTTGGCGGCCTACTAACTCAAGGATTTTGCTCAAGTTTGGTATGGGCAATGCCTTATGGAAAGGGTGGCGGATGTGAAAGTTTATTGGGAGGAGTTGAAGATGGCTTTTCTTGATAGTTTCTTCCCACTTGAGCTTAGGGAAGCAAAGATGACCGAATTTATCAACCTCCGTCAGGGCTCCATGACCGTGAGGGATTATGCCCTCAAGTTCACTAAACTTTTTAAGTATGCTCCTACATTGGTTTAGGATCCTCGTGCAAGGATGCACAAGTTCATATCGGGTGCATCATATTTGATTGTGAAGGAGTGTCATACGACTATGCTTATAAATGAGATGGATATTTTCAGGCTCATGACATATGCCGAACAAATTAAGGGTGAAAAGATGAAGGACAAGAGGGTGCATGAGGCAAAGAGGACCCGTATTGATGTTGGGTTCCCGAATGCTAAGGTTGGTGGGTATGGCCATTTCCAACAAGGGCAAGGGTCTAATGTGAGATTTGCTACTAGGGTGCCTCCGCCTAGGGCACAAGTGGGGAATGGTCCTTGGATTCCTCATTGTGATCATTGTGGACGTAACCATAGAGGTGCTTGTAGAGAGGGAACGGGTTCTTGTTATGGGTGTGGTAGCTTGGACCACAAGATTTTTAATTGCCTAAAGAACGTGAAAAAGGACCAAATTGCTCCCGGTGGTCAAGGGCCACCAAAGGCTCCGGTTGGAGGTGCTCTAAGGAACAACCGGTTTTATGCTCTCCATGCCCGCCAAGAAGTTAAGGAAGCTCCGAATGTCATCATGAGTATGTTAAAAATCTTTAATTTTGATGCATATGCTTTACTTGATCCGGGTGCAAATTTATCTTTTGTGACTCCTTTGTTGGCTACTAAGTTTGATGTGTGCCCCGTAAATTTGAGAGAGCCTTATTTCGTGTATACTATCGTGGGTGAATTTGTTGTGGCCCGAAAGGTTTATAGAGGTTGTACCGTGTCGGTTTTGTATAAGGTGTTTCTTGGTGATCTTGTTGAACTGGAAATGTATGATTTTGATGTTATACTTGGGATGGATTGGTTGTATGCATCTTATGTCTCTATTGAATGTAGAACTAGGCGGGTTAAGTTTTAAGTCCCTAATGAGACGACGTTAGAATGGAAGGGTGGAAGTTCCGTTGTGAAGGGTAAGTTTATTTCCTATCTTAAGGCCCGGAGAATGATTAGGAAAGGGTGTATCTATCATATAGTTCGGGTTAGGGAAATGGAAAGAGAATCCCCTAGGCTTGAATCGGTAGCGGTAGTAAGAGAGTTCCGCAACGTGTTTCTTGAAGATTTGCCCGGCATCCCTCCCGATAGAGAGGTGGATTTTGGTATAGACCTTCTTCTGGATACTCAACCCATTTCGATTCCCCCATATTGTATAGCTCCGACAGAGTTAAAAGAGCTGAAAGACCAATTGAAGGATTTGTTGGAAAAAGGGTATATTTGGCCTAGCATATCACCTTGGGGTGCTCCGGTGTTGTTTGTGAGGAAAAAGGATGGGAATCTTCGGATGTGTATTGATTATAGGCAATTAAATAAGGTGACCGTGAATAATAGGTACCCATTCCCTAGGATTGATGATTTGTTTGACCAACATCAAGGGGCTACCCATTTCTCAAAAATAGATCTTCGTTCGGGTTATCATCAATTGAAAGTGAGGGAATGTCATATTCCCAAGATGACCTTTCATACCCGGTATGGTCACTTTGAATTTATGGTGATGTATTTTGGGTTGACTAATGCTCCGTCGATGTTTATGGGTCTTCTGGATAGATTGTTCAAGCCTTATCTTGATAGTTTTGTGGTGGTGTTTATTGATGATATTTTAATTTACTCCCATGGTAAGCAAGAGCATATGAATCATTTGAGGTTGGCTCACCAAACTTTGAGGGAAAAAGAAATTGTATGCAAAATTTAGCAAATGTAAGTTTTGGTTGGGTGAAGTTTCTTTCCTTGGTCATGTGGTGTCCGGTGATGGCATCAAGGTCGATCCTAAGAAAACCAAAGCGGTGAGGGATTGGCATAGACCTTTGACCCCTTCGGATATTCATAGTTTCCTTGGTTTGGCCAGTTACTATAGAAGGTTTTTTGAGGGGTTTTCATCTATAGCATCTCCGTTGACCAAATTGACTCAAAAGAAAGCCAAGTTTGTGTGGTCTAATGAATGTGAGAAAAGTTTTCAAACTTTGAAGGATAGACTTACATCGGGTCTGGTTTTGACTTTGCCAAATGGTTTAGAGGGGTTTATGATTTATTGTGATGCATCCCGAATTGGTGTGGGTTGTGTGCTTATGCAACATGGTAAGGTGATAGCCTATGCTTCCCGTCAATTGAAGGTGCATGAATAAAATTATCCAACTCATGATCTTGAATTAGCAGCGGTGGTGTTTGCCTTGAGAATATGGCGTCATTACTTGTATGAGGTTCATGTGGATGCGTTCACTGATCATAAAAGCTTGCAATATGTGTTCACTCAAAGGGATCTTAATTTGAGGCAAAGAAGATGGTTGGAACTTCTTAAAGATTATGACATGAGGGTGCTTTATCATCCCGGCATGGCCAATGTTGTGGCGGATGCTCTTAGTAGAATTTTTATGGGGAGTGTTGCTCATGTGGATGAGGGAAAGTAAGAGGTAGTGAAGGATGTGCATCGGTTGGCTAGGTTGGGGGTAAAATTGTCTGAATCTGAAAATGGTGGTTTGTTTGTGTAAAGTGGGTCCGAATCTTCCTTGGTAGTTGATGTTAAGGCTAAGCAAGACTTAGATCCTTCTTTGGTGGATTTGAAAAAGTTGGTTGCCGATGGTAAGATTGAGGTTTTCTACCAAGGCGGAGATGGTGTGCTTCGGTACCAAGATCATTTGTGTGTTTCAGATGTTGATTATTTGAGAGAGACTATTTTGAAAGAGGCTCACAATTCGCAATATTCTATTCATCCGGGATCTATCTAAGTGCATCAAGGTTTGAAAGGTTTGTATTGGTGGCATGGTATGAAAAGAGATGTGGCTAAATTTGTGTCAGAATGTCCTAATTGTCAAC
>JBCEWC010010220.1:0-17884 GCA_038996855.1 Solanum aculeatissimum | reverse complement strand
AATTTTTAGATATAGCTAAAACAAGTTTCCGGTAACTTCCGAAGCACATTTTTAGGAACTTTTTGGGTCGTTTCATAAACTATATGCACTACAGTATTCTCCCAACCATCAAAAAAACTAATGAATCTATTACATGAACCAATTAATATCATGTAATATTTAGAAACAGTGGATGAAGGGAGGTGAATGATAGTGCTCAACATAATAGAGCTATTTAGGGGGTGAGAATCAATTTCTTGGAGTTCCACTAGTAGCCGTATAGAGTCAGTCATTATTTGAAAGCAAAATGTTGGGATAGATGATCTTTTGTTGTGATACATCTTAACAAATAAAAGGTCGAAAGTTAAAAGATGATACCAGAGTTCACAAACCATCTTACAATAGAAAATGGACTTTATAGTCAATTGTGAAAGAATTTTGATCCTAACCACCTTTGGAAGGTTGATAATAGTGGTGACATGAGATATTTTATTTCCTTTGCAATCTTCTATTAAAAGCTTAAAGCTTTGGGTGTCCGCAACTGTCATTTCCTTTGAACAAAAAGGGATTTAATTTCTAGGGGTTTTGTCTAATGGATTGGCTGGATTTATATATTTAGTGAGCTCCAAGATATTGTAAAATGTTTCAAGTTAAAATGACTGTAAAGGCTACTTTGAGTTCCATAAGTAACTACACAGAGTCATTAATTGAAAGTAATTATTGAAGTCTAACTAGCTAATATTAGATTTTTTTCTAATATTATTTATTATATCAATTTAGTATTTATTAATTCATGAAAGTCTAATAAGTCGTTAGCTTGCCATTGGAGTGAACCTAAATGTATAATGATTATTGTGAAGACTTGAAGAATATAAAATTCTTTTTATTTATCATGAGTTTCTATTGTTTCTATCTCAGTTTATGAATAGCAGTCTCTTTTCCCATGTTATTCATAACATATGGCGAATAACTTATCTTTTACTCAATAGAAAACAATAATATAAATACATGAAGAAGATAATCTAACTATGGTAACTAAATATTAAGATCCCTAAAGATCGTCTATATACGTTAATATTCAGATTCTATAACACTCTCCCTCAAGTTGGAGCGTAGATATTGATCATATCCAGCTTGTAACGAAGGTAATCAATTTGAGTTCCATTCAACACCTTGGTAAATAAATCAGCTAGTTATTCTCCTGTCTTCACATAGCCAGTGGAAATAAGGTTTCTTGAATCTTTCCCGAATAAAATTACAACCAACGTCAATATGTTTAGTTGTTTCATGGTATACTGGATTTGTGGCAATATGAAGATCAGCTTGATTATCACACTGGAGTTTTGATGGTGTACGATGCTTCAACCCAATTTCAGTTAAAAGATGATGTATCCACATAATCTCACGCATAGACAATGACATAACTTTGTACTCAGATTCTGCATTAGATTGAGATACAACACCTTGCGTTTTCCTCCAACGGCTAGCTATTGGCTAATTAATCTTTCACTAATTACTAAATGCTAAGTAGGTGGAAGCGATTATATTAGAAAAAGATCTAATGTTAGCTAATGGCTAGTGAGAAATCAATAATTACTTCTAATTAATGACTCTGTCTAATTACTTGTGGAACTCAAACTAGCCTCTATAGTCATTTTATCTTGATACATCATTCCATTATCTTGGAGCTTATTATATTTGAAAGTCCAACAAATCTAAAAGACCAAAATCCTAAAATGAGATCCCTTTTTGTTACACTCGGTAAAATTACAATCCCTAGGTGAAAGAACGCTAGCATAACGCTTCCTCCAGAACTCCTTTGGAAAATCCGAGGTCGTGAATGAGATCAACACAAATAATTTTATAGGAAAATGGTCTTGGTTAATTTTTAGAGGAACTGGATCAAAAGATAAGTTTTTGAGGCAAAAAATGCAATTCCAGAAAAGTGTGTGACATGTTCGCGTTGCGGACTTGTCGCGGACTTTTACTTAATTTTGGTCCCATTATTTTCTATGGGATGAGAAAATCAATCGGAAAGTGACTTACATAAAATTACACATATAACGCATTTGCCAAATGTGAGTTATGTGTTAATTTATATAAAAATAGTTTTTGGAATGCATTTTAGGTTTTTCGTCAAAAAAAATGAACCGAAGAACGACAAGTGCGTGTCATAGACTTTCCATTACGGTAATTGATGGTCAATTTTAAAGTCAAGGGAATTCTAATTTTTCCCCACCCATCCTATTCTAAAACTATGTCATTTTGAGGTCATTTTCAACCCTATATCAATTCCTAAACATGAATTTTCAAGAATTTACACTAATTCATCTTCAGAACTAGAGCTAGTGAGAAAAGAGGAGGCTAGGATTTCAAGAGAATCTTGTGAGTTCCTCCTAGTGCTTCTAGAATCCAAGTCCTCCAAGTATGTAAGGCTAATACAACATTGGATTAAGTTCGTCCACGGGCCCTTTCATCTTCATTGATTCGAGTTCAGTTGAGTTTGAGATTTTCAAAATTTCTTGAATTGAATTCTTGAGTTATCTATTGTCCTATTGTGTTCCTTGTACGTAAAAACTGTGTTGATGATGTCCATAAGTTGAGTATTTAATTTGGATGTATGTTCATCTCTTCATTCACATGAACCCTATTTGATGATTATATTTAATTTTTATGCATTATTTCAAATTAAGATTTGATGATCATTTTATATGTTTAATAAAGATGATTTTTGAACATATTTTATTGAGTTTGCATGAACATGTGTTTTGAACATAAATAATACGTTGAGGAAGAGTTTTAATGAGATGAGGCATGTTTTAATGAGTTTTGAGCATTGAGTTTGAATAATTGAGATGAGTTTAAATGATACCTTTAAAGATAATATTTTGGGATTGATATTGAGCACCTAGTTAGGTAAGAGGAGAACACCCCAGAACTACTTTGCTCGCGTAGGACAGTCGTGTAGTTAACTCTAGCGACTCTTATCCCAAAATGTAGGACAAGGCTTGAGGATCTGAAAAGCAGAGGTGAGTGTCCTTACCTTGACAAATAATGGACGGGCATATAACGATATCTCTTTTCGTTGTGCATCACCTACTATGGTGGTGTGAGTCTTGTCGGTTAGAGAAACTCCCTAATTTTGCATAAGTGATTTAACATGAGTTGCATGATAGAGTTTCTTTTAGGAGCATTGTTTTACTATATAAATTGAATGATTTGGGGTGAGTTTCATATTCTTGAGTTTACTTTCAACGTATGACTTTATTCTTAAAATTGTATGATTTACTGAGTTGAGTTGGGTTACTTGATATGAGTATCTTTGATTATGTCCCTTTCTTTTCAGCTATTTTATATACCAGTATATTCCATGTACTGACGTCTATTTGGATTGCATCATTTTATGATGTTGGGACAGGTATTAGAGGTCATCAACAGACGCTTCATTGAAGATCTTATTGCATTCAGCTAATTGGTGAGTCCTCCCCTACATTTTGAGGATATCCCATTTATATTTCTTGCTTTGAGTCTAGTAGTTTTTTTTATTTGAGGTAACCATGAACCTGTCATTGGCACCATCTAGATGCTTATAGATAGAGGCTTCATAGACAATGATGGATTAGAGTTGATGTTTTACTTTTGAAGACTTGTACTTTTCAAACTATTTTCACTATATTGAATTGAGTTGGACTATCACTTTTTAAACCCTTATTTCATTGAGTCATTGATTGATGAGCCCACTAGAATGTTTTCTATGTAAAAAAATTGAGTCTTCTGCTAGTGACTAACAAGTGATTAAGCCAAGTTGTTTGCTTGGGGACCAGTAATGGTTTCTGAGTTCCGGCCACACCAATAGTACCTTCCCAAGACGTGACAAACTTGGTATTAGAACATCGATTTCAAGTGTCCTAGAGAGTCTATAAAGCCATGCCTAGTATATTCCTTATTATTGGTGTCAAGTGCGCCACATCTATAATAGGGAGTCCATAGGACATTAGGAATTGTTAAACTTCTTTCTCATTCTGATTCGTGCTACAAAGTTAAACTCTAGAAAATCTCTCTTCTAAATTATGTATTACACATTTGCGAACTATGCCTTCCAAGTGCATCGTGAACTAGAGAAATGTCATCACAACTGAGGAGCTTGAGCCTGCTACTCAGCCTACTGCACATGCTTGATGGGTAAAAGAGGACATGGAGAATGAGGTGGAAGAACCTTGGAGCATAAAGGCTGAGTCAATAGGACATGAACGTAGTGAGCATAAGCAAGGGAATGAAAATAGGTTTCCCTTTCTGCAAAGACACTTGAGTTATGTGCCACTTCCAATCAATGCACCCACATTTAACAACAAATACAATTTGAGACCACGAAGAAATAATCCCTTTAAGGTCTAGAACCCTTCATCCTGAGGAAGTGTGGCTTGAGGTTGTAGAGAAACGCCACCATGTAGAGAATGTGACAAACTTCATTTGGGGGGGTGTCGAAAGGGCACCGATGGTTGTTATAAGTGTGGTCAGGTGAGTCACTTCTGGAGGGAGTGTCTGATGTGGGCTAATAAAACTCAAATCTCTACACCAGCACCACCAGTTAGAGAAAATCAAAGAGGTGCTACTTCTAGTATGAGTGAGGCCATAGACCAATTGTATGCCATGGTAGTCTCCAAGATCATAAAATCACTCTCGGACGTTATGATGAGTATGATTCGAGTCCTTACTCTTGATTGTTATGTGTTGACAGATGTTGGTATTGTCCCATTGGTTGTGTCCCCATATGTGGCTAGTAGATTGGATAGGACTCCCGAGTGTCTTTATGAACCTTTTAGTGTATCTACTTATATTGGTGATACTATTCTAGTTAAAAGGGTGTATCAAGATTGTTCTGGGCTAATCTATAACAGAGTTGTCATGGCTTACTTAGTTGAGCTAATCAAGATGCACCCTTAGCTATTTTACCTGAAACTTGCTTTCAATGTCATCTATGAGAGGAAAACTTACGTATCTAAGAAGTGTAATGTTAGCACCTAAGAGTGTTTTGAGATCTTGTAAACCACAAGTAGAATTGATTCATCCTAGAGTTAGAAGGGCGACGATGAAAAAGAAGAGACCAGATAGTGAGAGTAATGGTTGATTGAGTCTTGTAACTAGAGTCATGCATCTATTACATAAGTAATGAGGTGATGCTTTGATTCCCATAGGTCTTGAGGAAAGCGTAGTAAGTACAATTTGATGTTCATGATGAGATATAGAGAAAGAGTTATTATTAGGATAAGTTGTAGTGTGCTCAACCTAAAAAAAGGTTTAAGTTGATGTGTCATAGTATTAGTGAGGGTGAAGTATAGATATTGAATAGGGGAACAAAGTTCTTTCAATGTGGTAGATCCCAACCAGGCTTATAATTCTGAAGTAAGAGCCTTATGTGAATATAGAGTCATGAGCTTAGCCAGATAAGGAGGGATAGTGAATAGGTGAATGGTATTTGAGTTGTTAAGAGGGGATGCGTTGATCGAGTATTCTCTATGATATTTTAGGAGCCTATGCTCCTAAATTGTTACTTAGTAGTTATAAGTTGGTATAACATGAGAGAAGTGTATGATGCACATATTAGCACTAGGCCCTAAGCTTGAATTTTGAAGAGCAGTGTGAAGAAGGAGAACAATATGAAAATGATAGTCTTAGTTGGAGATTTGCTCTAAGAGTCTTTCTGTAGTGTGGATTCAATGTTAAGATGTTGACTTGTAAGAATCTTGATGCTACGAGTATGGTAGAGGTATCACTTAGATGGAGATAGTGAATTGAGGATGAAACACTAGATAAGAAGAGGTTTAAGATGTGCATTTGTGATAGTGTAAAATTGTGTGAAGTTCTAAGTGATGACTTGCTATGAAAACCTAGATGGTGTATTTGATTTGTCAATGTAGAGTGAGCTGGTGTAAGTATTCTTTATCTTCCATAGTAATTAGGTCGATGGGATTTATGTATAAATGACAATAAGCTTTACCTTGTAATCCTAGACTTCTTTAGTCAACTATATTGGAGCTTAGAAGTTGAATGATAGTGGACTAAACAAAGAGGTTAGATTATAAGAGTTGTAGGAAGTGATTATGTATTCCAACAAGAGCAGTAAGTATAGAAAGGTGCCCATAGAGCTAAAAGAAGCTAAGAGTAGTATCTCAGAAGAAAGTTCTAATTTTTATATCTTTGAGTATAGTATAATAGGAGAGAGTTTAAGATATTCTTGTGGATGGTGATGCCTAATCGTGTGGAGAGCTATTCCTATAGCTTGGTAAAGAGAATTGGTTCGCAGACTTAGGGAGTGGACCTTTGAGCTAAGGGCGAGATGAGAGTTAATAAACTAAAGTGTCTTGAGCTTTCAATAATGATAAGTTGATCAGGATGAGGTATTATTGCTTTTCTACCTCTTATATTCCTTGTAGCTTAGTTAAGGTGATACCTTATTTCTGTCTTGTGTATGAGTGCTATACTTATGCCCTAGACCCATGCACCTGATGTTGAATCACATTCATGTTGAGTTCTAAGGATGAGGAGTGTCAGTTGTACTTTTATCTCATGAAATCTCAGAGTTCCCAACCTTATGTCATATGAGATACGACTTGAGTTTCACAGCATGTTTGATTCCATAAACTCATGATAGGTCCTAAAAGTCAATGAGATCACATCACATTATTAACGCTCTCATATCAAATTCCTCAAATGTATCGTGCTTATGATGTTTCACTCTAAGCCTTCCCAATGATCATTCTTTCCAGTCTTGATAGTGATATTGATGATAGTAAATAAGTTATTACTGATGAGTGAGGGTGGATGTTCTTTAATATGATAATTATGATGTCCTCCTTTCATTAATGTTATGGATGTGGAGGAAGAGATAGATGAGACCTTATTATGTGCAATAGATAGGTAAGAGTAGGTTAGAGTATCTCTAGGCAAGAGTATATTGGTGTGACTTTGAGTGAGAGCTCATTCAATGGTTGAGGTAGAAGTGCTAAGTAGGCTTGATAATTCTTAGATATGGTTGAAGTAGTTAGAGTGATAGACTTGAATATGTGGATGCCATTATATGAGTGATTCGATAAGGCTATCATTAACTTTTGAATGAGTGTTCTAGGCAGATGTGTTGGAGTAGTGAGAAGGAGTAGTATTCTCTCAATGAAAGTCCCATGCGGAAGTATAGAGCTTAAATCTTGAGGATTAGATTAGGAGGAATATGATCATGTTAGGAATAGCACCTTGAGGCTTAGAATTAGGCTTGAACGGAGTAAGAGAATGTGGTTAGTCGGAGATTTAGATAGGAGCTATAAGCTTCAAGTAATGGAGTGTAGTGCTATGAAAAGAAGCGTAGTTGAGATGAAGTGCTAAGTTGGAGAGTTATCCATAGAGTCTTGTATATCATGATGGTCCCATTCTTGATTACAGTTGATAACTTCCTTCTTGAATTCGAATAATTGATTGTCGAGATGTTTGAATGATTTAAATTGCTTGAGTTTTGTTGTTCCATTTGTGCCAGATGGTGAGAATGTCTAAGGTATAGAACAAGAATCTTACGGGATAAATTGTAGGAGTATGATTAACTTATGGGTAGCACATGGTGACTTTGAGTTAGGCTTGATCATGGTGAGAGTATGCAGTGAGACTTAGGCTTCGATGAGAGTTATAAGCTTCAGACAATGATGTCCTCTAATGAGTTATATTTTCTATCCTTGAGTCGATGTTCACCCTTGAGTTGGATTATATTAGTAATTGAGTTCTTGATTGTATACATACCTTGAGAAATCAGTGTACTCATCATTCGAGGAAGAATGATCCCAAGGGGGAGATAAGGTTATACCCGATAAAATTATCAAAATACCTCTAGGTGAAATAATGCTTGCATAATGCATCTTCCAAAACTCTTTTGGAAAATCTGATTCTAGGAATGCGATCAACACAAAAAATTATGTAGGCAAAAATGCAATTCCAAAAAAGTGTGTGACATGTCCGTGTCGCGGACTTATCACAGATTTGAACTTAATTTTGGTTTCATTATTTTCTATGGGATTAGAAAATTAATCAAAAAGTGATTAACATAAACTTAGACATAAAACGAATTTGACAAATGCGATTTATGTGTTATTTTATACAAAAATAGTTTCTGAATGCGTTTTAGGTTTTTTGTCAAAAAAATAAACTGAAGCGCGACAAGTCTGTTCCATCATAATACTTGACGATCAGTTTTAAAATCAAGGGTATTCTAGTCTTTTCCCTACCATCCAAGTCTAAAACCATGTCGGTTTGAGGTCGTTTTCAATCCTACATGAATTCCTAAGCATGAATTTTCAACCATTTATGCTAATTCATCTTTAGAACTAGGGCTAAGAAGAAAAGAGGAGGTTAGGGTTTCAAGAGAATCTTATGAGTTTCTCCAAGCACTTCCAGAATCCAAGTCCTCCAGGTATGTAAGGCTAACACAATGTTGGGATGAGTTCGTCCACATGCCCCTTTATCTTCATTGATTCGAGTTGAGTTGAGTTTGAGTCTTTACAAATTTTTTTAATTGAATTCTTGAGTTATCAATTGTTCTATTGTGTTCCTTGTACGTATAAATTGTGTTGATGATGTTCATAAGTTGAATATTTGATTTGAATGTATGCTTATGTCTTCATTCACATGAACCTTATTTGTTGATTATATTTAATTTGTATGCATTATTTCAAATTGAGATTTGATGATCATTTTGTATGTTTAATAAAGATGATTTTTGAACATATTTTATTGAGTTTGCATGAACATGAGTTTTGAGCATAAATAATGAGTTGAAAAAGAGTTTTAATGAGATAAGGCATATTTTAATGAGTTTTGAGCATTGAGTTTAAATAATTGAGATGAGTTTAAATAAGACTTTTAAAGAGAATATTTTGGGAGTAGTATTGAGCACCGAGTTGGGTAAGAGTAGAACCCCAAGAACTATGTTGCCTACATAGGACAGTCATGTAGTTAACTCTGGCAATTCTTGTCCCAAAACGCTGGACAAGGCTTGAGGATCTGAAAAGAGAGGTGAGTGTCCTTACCTTGGAAAGTAATGGATGGTAATACAATGACGTCTCTTTTTATTGTGCATCACCTACTATGGTGGTGTGATTCTTGTCGGTTAGAGAAACTCCCTAATTTTGCATAACTAATTTGACATGCGTTGCATGCTAGAGTTTCTTTTAAGAGCATTGTTTTACTATATAAATTGAATGATGTGGCGTGAGTTGCATATTGTTGAGTTTACTTTCAAAGCATGACTTTATTCTTAAATTTTCATGATTTACTAAGTTGAGTTGAGTTGAGTTGAGTTGAGTTTGAGTTGAGTTGAGTTGAGTTTGAGTTGAGTTACTTGATGTGAGTATCTTTGATTATGTCCCTTTCTTTCTAGCTATTTTACATACTAGTATATCTCATGTACTGACGTCCATTTGGATTGTATCATTTTATGATGCAGAGATAGGTATTAGAGGTCATCAACAAGCACTTCGTTGAGGATCTTATCGCATTTAGCTGATTAGTGGGTGCTCCCTTACATTTGGAGGATATCCCACTTATCTTTCTTGCTTTGAGTCTAGTACTTTTATTTTGATTTAAGGTAGCCATGAACCTGTCATTGGCACCATCTAGATGCTTAGAGATAGAGACTTCATATACAATGATGGATTAGAGTTGATGTTTTATTTTTGAAGACTTATACTTTTCAAACTATTTTCACTATATTAAATTGAGTTGGACTATCACTTTTTAAACCCTTATTTCATTGAGTCGTTGATTGATGAGCCCACTAGAATGTTTCCTATCAAAAATAAAGTTGAGTCTTTCGCTAGTGATGAACGAGTGATTGAGTCAAGTTGTTCGCTTGGGGACCAACAATGGTTTTCGAGTGTTGGCCACGCCAAGGGTACCCTTCCAAGGCATGACATTTTTGTTCAAAGGAAATGACCGCAGTGAACACCCAAAGCTTTAAGCTTTTCAAGGGAGAATGAAAAGGAAGAAAAATCTCTCATATCATGAGGATTACAGATCTTCCAAGGGTGATTATGGTCGAAATTCTTTCACAATTTCTAATCAAGTCCACTTTCTCTTGTAAAATTGTTTAATCTTTAAGCTTTGGTATTATCTTTTAACTTCCGATCCTTTATTTGTTAACATGTATCACAAAAGATCATCCAATTTTCCTAGCATTTTCTTTCGAATAAAGACTCTATATGGTTACTTGTGGAACTCAAGCAGATGATTCTCACTATTATTACCCATTTTAGCCGGGTCAAAATATTATACAACATTTTGGTGATTCCTAAATTAAATCACTATGTACAACATTTCTAACAATGCTGAATTCTTTTCTCCCATTCAAGCAATTTGACCTCGAAATACTCACCTAAAAGAGGATTGCAAATGTAAACCATATGCATTACGGTATTCTCCCAACCATCAAACAAACTAATGAATCCATTACGTGAACCAATTAATATTATGTAATATTTAGAAACAGTGGGTGAAGGGAGGTGAAAGGTAGGGCTCAACACAATGGCCCTGTTTAGGGGATGAGAATCATCTTCTTGGAGTTCCACTAGTAGCCGTATAGAGTCATTAATCGAAAGTAAAATTCTAGGAAAATTAGATGATCTTTTGTTGTGATACATCATAACAAATAAAGGGTCGGAAGTTAAAAGATGATACTAGAGTTCACAAAACATCTTACAACTGAAAATGGACTTGATAGTCAATTGTGAAAGAATTTTGATCATATCCACCTTTGGAAGGTCGATAATCGTGGTGACATGAGAGATTGTTTTCCTTTGCAATCTTCTATTAAAAGCTTAGAGCTTTGGGCGTCCACGACTGTCATTTCCTTTGAACAAAAAAGGATCTAGTTTCTGGGGGTTTTTTCTAATGGATTGGCTGGATTTATATATATATAGTAAGCTCCAAGATATTGGAAAATGTTTCAAGTTAAAATTACTATAAAGGCTACTTTGAGTTCCAAGAGTAACTACATAGAGTCATTAATTGAAAGTAATTATTGAAGTCTAGCTAGCTAATATTAGATTCTTTCTAATATTATTTATTACATCTATTTATGATTTAGTAATTCATGAAAGTCTAACTAGTTGTTAGCTTGTCGTAGGAGTGAACCTATATATATAAGGTATTATTGTGAAGGCTTGAAGAATATAAAATTCTTTTTATTTATCATGAGTTTCTATTGTTTCTATCTCTGTTTATGAGTAGCAGTCTCTTTTCCCATGTTATTCATAAGATATGGAGAATAACTTATCTTTTAATCAATAGAGAACAATAATATAAATACATGAAGAGGATAATCTAACTATGGTAACTAAATATTAAGATCCCTAAAAATCTGTTATACTATCTATATACATTAATATTCAGATTCTATAACAGTCTCCCTCAAGTTGAAGCATAGATATTGATCATGTCCAGCTTGTTACAAAGGTAATCAATTCGAGTTCCATTCAACAGTTTTGTAAACAGATCAACTAGTTATTCTCCTGTCTTCACATAGTCAGTGGAAATAAGGTTTCTTGAATCTTTCCCAAATAAAATGACAACCAACGTCAATATGTTTAGTTGTTTCATGGTATACAGGATTTGAGGCAATATGAAGAGCAGCTTGATTATCACACCAGAGTTATGATGGTGTAGGATGCTTCAACCCAATTTCAGTTAAAAGATGATGTATCCACATAATCTCATACATAGACTATGACATAACTCTATACTCAGATTCTGCACTAGATTGAGATACAACACCTTGATTTTTACTCCAACGGCTAGCTAATGGCTAATTAGACTTTCATTAATTACTAAATACTAAATAGGTGTAAGCAATTATATTAGAAAAAGATCTAATATTAGCTAATGGCTAGTTAGACATCAATGATTACTTTCCATTAATGACTCTGTCAAGTTACTTGTGGAACTCAAAGTAGCCTCTATATATAGTCATTTTATCTTGATACTTTATTCCAATATCTCAGAGCTTATTATATATGAAAGTCTAACAAATCTATAAGACCAAAATCCTAAAAATGAGATCTCTTTTTGTTCAAAGGAAATGACCGTCGTGGATACCCAAAGCTTTTCAAGGGAGAATGAAAAGGAAAAAGAATCTCCAATATCACGAGGATTATGGATCTTCCAAGGGTGATTATGGTCAAAATTCTTTCACAATTGACAATCAAGTCCACTTTTTGTTGTAAGATTGTTTAATCTTTAAACTTTGGTATTATCTTTTAACTTCCGATCCTTTATTTGTTAACATGTATCACAAAAGATCATCTAATTTTCCTAGCATTTTGCTTTCGAATAAAGACTCTATATGGCTACTTGTGGAACTCAAATAGATGATTCTCACTATTATACCCCATTTCAACCGGGTCAAAATAGTGTATAACATTTTGATGATTCCTAAATTAAATCACTAAGTTAAGGAGTCACCACCTAGCTATTTATGGTGAATTAGGGCACCTAAATTGATTAAAGTTACACTCCATTTCAGGGTCTACCAAACATGAGATTCTAGGTAAGGGTTCAATTAGTCCTCAAGGGAAGGGGTTTACATATCTCAACATCTCTGTCCAACCATTCCTTCATTGGTCCCCCACTCATTCTCCTTCTTTTCATAACAGTTGGATTTGGTATATGTGGGATAAGGTATAATTTGTGAAAAGCAACATTTAGAGGCATGGGTCAAATCGTAGATAGATTTTGGGTATTTTGAATAGGGGTACGACGTGCGATAGATAATGTTTGAGGACTATTGGGATTTAAATTTTGAGGAAGAATTGGTGTTCGGTATGAAAAACTAACGTGGCGCAGGTTAGGGGTAGTTGAGTCAATGGTGGGTAATTTTTGGGTTAGAGTAATAGGAGGATCACTTGGGATATTTTCTAGAGGGTTTAGAGAATGAGAATGGAATGGAGGCTCTCTTTTTGTTGGAAAAGCAGTACTGTCAGTGATAGTAAAATTCTCCGACTCTTTAGTATGTTGTAACTCAGTTCCTATCTTAGTTATCTGTTGCATCGGTTGTGCAATCGTCTTATTTTGCTCAACAATAATAAGATCTCTTGTAGGAACATAAGTCCAACCCTCATGATTTTCAGTCATTTCCTTTGTCTTTTGAAAACTTTAGTTGAAAGAGGACTCTTTGTAGATTTTAGACCTCATGAAGTATGAATTCTTGGTCAACTCCCTCAACATAAATCAGTTCTAATTACCCGTTACAGAAAAATAACTCAAGAGATAAATATGTTAGTTTGTGAATCAGGGAGATACTTTACCAAGGTTTTCTTACGTCTTTTATGATTTTTATAAAGATGGGGAAAACAAGTGTCTTCCAAATATGGGAGGTCCTACGAAGTTCGTGATTTTTTTTTTCAAATGAAATGACAAATCTACCTATTGCAGATTTTAGAATTTTGAGAGTAGAATTCAAACTTTATTGAGAAACTCAAGACTCTAAGAATGTTTGGACGATCTTTTGATAGTGACTTGATTTTTGTGCCTAAGAGGTTCTAGAATTTTTTCGAAAGGAGTGGGCTAACATATCTTCAAATAAAGCAACATTCGCATACAAACAATTATAAAGTAGCACATAGACAATTATTGTGCATTCTAAATAAATATGTGACCCTTTTGTGCTAAGGGTAGGCCTAACGATTAAAGGATGTATTACGTAATTTGAAACGTTCCATTGCCCCCAAGAATATATTACACAAACTTTATACATAAGTTGAATGGGGATACATAATATGGGAAAAGGGAACATAAAAAAAATAGTCCCACAAAGGGGTATAGCCCTAAACTAAGTTGTCATGAAATATCTCTCCTTCTTTGGACTTCTGGGCGTCTTCGAACCTCTCTAGATGAAGTAATGGCTCGTGAAGATCTTTCTTTGCCTAAACTAAACGATTCAAGTAAACTCCCAATCCCCGAGGACAATGGTTTTCCAAACAACATATCCATCCTTCAAATATAAACACATAAACATGATCGTCCATTTAGGTCGGAGGCCGTTTTGGACTCAAAGAGGTCTACTAATGGGCCTAATACCCCTTGGGTATTGAGTCGACTTAGGCCAATAATCCTAAACAGGGATTGAGTTTCACTCTATCTTAGGCGGACTAGAAGTAGGATTTCATTTTGAAAGTGTACTGGTGACCCAGACGGACTATCTGGGCTAGAAAAATTAGCGACCGTTGACCGCGCAGGCCAACTTAATTCGTCAGGGTACCCCTTGGAATTGTTTGGACTAAACGGCTGTGACTCGCATAATTGTCAATTTAGTTGGAAAATAAAAAGAGTCGTTTGGCGAATATGATATGCATGAATGATAGTTTAGTAATTCGAAATGTAAACAAATAAAAGCACAATTAGACAAATAATGGAAAGTAAAATAACTAATTATTATAAACCGAATAGTTAGTCAAATAAATCCTAATCTAGTAGTTAGAGAATCTAATTAGTCTCCAGCGGAGTCGCCATTTCTGTTTAATAGGAAAAAAGTCAATTTTTGAAAAATTGACTTAAACTTTAAAAAAAATCAATTTTAAGAAAATAAGAGAGTTGTTACTTAATTTTTAAAGGAAAAATAAAAAAAATCATTAAAATGATTTTAAAAAGATTTAAACAAAAAAAATCTTTTAAAATCCCAAAGAATGAGTTCGAGTTCAAATTTCCATTTCAACAAGGTTTTACGCACTTGAAACTACCGCTAACTTGCGATTGACCGACGACTAGAAAAATTTGACTAACTTTGAAAAATTCAACTTTTTAAAGAGGAACCTTGAAAAATAATTTGAGTAAAGGAAACAAAAACTTAAACCTTAAGATCTTTTCTAAAGAGATTTAAAAAACTAAATTAATTATGTGTTTCAAGAAAATTTATAAATTATTTCAAGGCAAACATTTTAAATCAAATTTTAGGGGGTTCCACAAAAATCTAACTTTGCTAAAAGGACTTTTAATACTTAAAAAAAAATCGCAAAACTATGAAAAATGACAATTTAACATAGATAGCTAACTCGGGAGATTTAATTAGATTAACAAATAAAACTACAAATAAAGTCATCGTTAGCTTTAAACAATCACAAATAAATAGATACAATAATAAGAAATAGATAAAAATTAAGTTTAAAAAGACGAATTGAGCTTGACAGGCCCAAGATAATCAACCTGTCCTAATTCTAACCATTGGGCTTGCCTAGCCTCTTAAATCTTTATTGCCGCTGCCATGTGGGCCCTTAAGCCCCTTATCTTCCCTGTTGTATATTTCCATGTATACATGCATATACACGCTTCTTTTGACTTTCGAAACCTGTATTGTAGCTTCCGTCCCCGAAAAACGACCCAAAGCTGACTCCAAGGGAAGTTAGGCCTTCGTGGCCCATCAAAATGAGGCAAAGGAAGATGGAGAAGTCCAGGGGACTCGACCAATTGATTCGTCCATAGAAAGTGAACAAAAACACACACAAAAATAGGAATTAGCATCCAATCACATAACACAGTGAAACTAAAAGTATATAACAGAGTAGGAAAGCTAATTTCAACCTTGAAATAGGGAATTTACAAGGAAAAGAGCAAACAGTCAATTTAAATAATAAGAAGAGAGTAGAATGCCTTGATATTTCATCACTTTAAAAAACACATTTCAGGAAGGCTGAAAGTAATCCAAAGGTTTGGCTAGTAGTATATGATTTAGCAAACTGACACAAAACAATCATAAATTATCACAGGTTTACAGTAAACAAAGCCTTGATGATTCTAAAGTTAGGATGTATGTACCAAGAATAGTGTCATTCAATTCAAGTAACAAATCAACGAGAAAGGTATCATGACAGATAATTTTAAGGACATTTATGCAATGTGACATTATTTCTAGGCACTCCCTCCTAAGAGAAGGTTTGAACCGGTTAGAACAACAACTTGGTTAAAGGATATTAGCAAGAGCACCTAGACAGTTGGAAAGAAAAACACCAGATTGGAGTATTTTGAAACTAGTGTGCACATGAGATTCAAAAAACTATGAGCATAAAGTTTTAGAATCAGAAGACTAAACCAAAACAAGATCATATTTAGCCTAAATTTAAGACGACCTAAACCAAGACGAGCAGACAAGTTTCAAAAAGAAATTATGATAAGGCTAAGCATCTCGAGAAAACAAAAATAGTGAAGCAAGCTATGATCGACAGATAAACTCGAAAATAAAGCTAGCACATCCTGTGCTAACTGGACTGGATTGTATTGCCAGATACAAGTAATTATGACTTTAAGAACAAGATCTGACTAACACCAAAATACAAAAATCGATCCAAAACACATGTCTAATCAGTTCATACATGTACATTCCAAATAGTAATCCAATCAAAATGAGCATAAAGGGAACGTATGAGCAAACAAAACTTCAATCTTTACTGAAATTACAAAAGTCAGCTAGAACTAGGACAAGGAAGAAGATTAAAAATAAAGGTGAGGCAGGCATACATAAGCTTATGAAGCCCTGTTATTAGAAATAATCACATAACCTAATCAGGCAACTAACCAAGCAAACTTGAACCTTGCTTCATTAAGAAGACTCAAAATAGTCCCAAAGTTCACAATAAATGTTGAAACAAAGCGAAAAGGAAGAATTAACATGAATCTAACTTGGTTCCATATCAATCAATAACTTAACTCATAAATTCACAACCTCATCCATCTGATTTTTCTATCATGCTGAGACCAAAAATAAAGCCAAAATCTACAACTCGAAATATTGGGTGTTGTTTTACCTTCACAGAGGCCAACCGAAACAAAGAATAACACAATATGAGATCTTTAAGTCAATAAATCGCAACCACCAACATGCTCGATTGAAAGAATCGAACTGATGCTTCACATATAAAGAACAACAAAGGAAAAGAAAATACTAAATATTACCTTTTGGAGGGTAGCGAACTGTAATGACGAGTCGCGAGAAAAATTTCGACCACGAGATGATTCAGAATTTGCAGCTACGGAAGTTCTCGAAACCAACTAAATTTCTGAGAATTCTCGGGTATTCTAAGGGTTTGCCCCTAGCCGTCCCTTCACAGTGAGCAAAATGGGGATTTTATAGAGGAAATTTAGGGTTGAAATTGGGGGGAAAACTAAGGGTAAAAACGAGATTAGGGCTCAAACGAATTTGAAATTTGAAATTGAAAGGGGTTGGTGGTCGTCTAGTCACGTTGATGCCAGGTTTTGCCACTTTCGGCTCTGCTTCATGCTTCCTTGCTGAAGCTTTCTCTGCTTCAATGGGACAGACGCCATTTTCGGCTTCTGTCCCTTCAACACGTGAAAATTGAGCCAACAGTAACTATTAAGTTTTGAAATTAAAAAAGGTGATAATTTTGACTTTGGAAGGTCAAAGTTGTCATTAAGTAAAAGTTAATAATGATTAACTTAATAAGGGACCAAATTGAATATTTTAAAAAGTTCAGCAATTACTTTATTTAAAAAGAAACTTCTATAAATTAAAAAAAAATTATTTACATCTTTTCAAATCAAATCAAACCTTTTCATTTAATTTTCATCAAAAATAATTCACCCCTTTCTTCCTTTCTCCTCTTCCCATTTATTCAAAAATATTTCTTCTTCTTCTTCACGATTTTTGCTTGAAAAAAAAAAGTTAGGGTTTCATCTTTATCTTCTTCTTCATCTTTTGCTTTCACTGTCGTCGTTGCCACCGAAGTTCATTGTCATCGTTGGTCTTGTTCTTGTCCCGCGTCATCGTCGTCATCTTCCAAGGTAAAATTTTGTTTATTTTTTCCACTGCTATGACTTTGTTTTTTATTGTACAAATGATTATTTATGTTTAGGAAGATGAAAAAATATG
>JBCEWC010010219.1:0-17885 GCA_038996855.1 Solanum aculeatissimum | reverse complement strand
AATTATATTCAAAGAGTGATTTGGTAAAATTATCCCTATCATTTACTACTTCTTAATCCCTGTGCCAAGTCAATAGGAGCCAAGTAAAGTTGGACGGAGGGAGTAGATTTTAGGAAACATCTTTTTTCAAAAATATCTTTAGATTAAGAAATTAAAACTTTTCCAAAAAAATGAATTGGTTCTTTTTAGAAGAAGGAAAAAGAATTAACGTAACATTTCATAAAGTAATTTTACCAACTATCAAGTACTTATCAAGTAATCCCTTGAAAAAAATTGTAAAGATAAATAATAATAACTAGCTAAATTTTAGTGTTTTTTTTTTTTTTTGCCCTTTTCCCTGGTATACAAAGCAGAAGACATTAAAGTTATTATAAAGAGAGTAACTTGCTAATTAAAATGGAGAAACCAAATATATATGATGACATTGGAATAGAACCATCCAACGTGAGGAAGCACGTATAAAATTTGTGATGATATAATAAGTATACCACTATACTAAGATTTCTTACATTATTACTTTCTCTAGTCCTTTTTAATGCCATAGTTTTTTTTGGTAAAAAAATATTAATTTTGACTAATATTTTAAGATATATTTTTCATCATATTGATATGAAAGAAATTGTAATGTACAGTACATTTCTATAGTTTTTGAATGTCAAATTCTTATTTTAAAATTTAATTTAATGTAATCTAAACTAACTTTCAAAAGGTGCAACATGACAACTAAAAAGAAATTGAGGGAATATCAAGTTATGTAAATAACCTAATATTATAAAAAAAAAATTATATATACCTATAATGTACACAATTTAAATCGAGGGCGGAGTCAGGATATTGATTGTGGAGTAAGTTGAATGTAGTAATTTTGGTTCAAATATTGTATTTATTATAAGAAAAACATTGAATATGCACAAATTATTGATTTAAAACTCAATTAAACTTGACAAAATTAAAATTAAGAACTTATAAACTTTAAATTATGACTCCGTCCTAGGACAGAAAGAAGAAAGGCTTTTTCTTTCCTTTTTTTTTTTCTAATTATATTTGTTTAAGGCAGGCAGGTCACAGCTTGTCTCGCAATAGTGCATTTGTTATGATTAAGTAATCTTATTGTTTAATCATTAATCACTTTCAATCACTATCTTGTGTCACTCCTAGCCACCAACATGTAGACCTTACCCCAAATGTGCATTTTGGACCCACTCTCTATAAACCATAATAATGACCCCTCATCCAACATCCAATCCTATCACTCCACTTTTATTAAATATATTACTCTATTATTTCACATTTAAATTTGTTTCAATGAATTGAGTTAAATTTTACCCTCTCTATCTCAAAATTATATTTTAAAAAATATTTTTAATTATAATTAAAAGTATTTTTAATTTTATTTTTTTTACCTTTGATGAAAAGATTTGCAATCAAACAAATAACTAAAAATTATTCGAGATAACAAATTTCAAGATACTATGTTAAGTCACAACAATCATTTATTTAATCATCTAAACTAAAAACTAGTTAATATAATATATGTACAATTGTACATAATTAATATATATTTTGTATATTGATTAAGAAAAGTAAATAGTGGCCAACTATTTATGTAAAAATCTCATTTTTTAAATAATGCATGAGTGAAGGGATTTTGGTCTATTTCACTAGGTCTCTACTTTTATATCCATTTTCATCTTTAACAACTAAGTAGTAATTGTTTTATTAATCAAAGGCCGAAAGGCAAACTTAAATTGTTACTATAAGATATACAATTAACATATGTGGAATTGGGAAAAAAATGATTAACTTTATTACCGTCATAACGGGATTAAATAATTCAGCACACAAAATATACAGATCCTTAATATATTCAAGTATAGCTAGCCATAATCTAGTGGATACTTAACACGAACTTGAACTTTAATTATATGAACTTAGAGCCAATGCCACTTTTATCTTATATTGTTCAAAGTTTATCAAATATGTTGTGATGATCCTTATCATCGTTTTGTATTGCCAGTTGCTTTTCTTTCTTTTCACCTTTTCCGATATGTCATTTGCGATTTGCGGGAATGGATGAATTGATTTTTGAGGTGATCACATGTGTTTCAAAGAAGATTTTTTATTTTGGAAAATTTGACTCAAGTCAATATTTCTGACAATTTCGCTAGATTCGGAAGGTGAATTTTGACTAATGGGGTGATTCCACTGATTCCGAAGAGCTTAAGAGTGATTTAAATTATTGGTTGGAATTTTAACATTGTAAAAAAATAATAATTTAATCACAATTAGCTTTTGGTCAAGACAATTCCGAAAGAGTGAATTGATGATTCTAGCATATATGAAATGTGTTTTATGGTCAATTTGCATTATTGATTTGTGTTTGTGATGTTTAAAACGAATTATGAGGGTCTATTCCGAGAATTTTCTCATGCTTGGAATCGTAGGTTTTGTTGTGTTATAATGCTAGTGGCTCCTCTATAGCATTCGTGAAGGGTTGGTCGTGCTAGCGAAGAAGGAAGAGCTCATAGGTCTTTGTGATCACGCAAGTGGTCTCGTGTTCATGTAGAAGGATTCTGGGTTGGGTCAGATTTTGTTCATTATTTTTGTGAAGTTGTGGCTCGGATCACTGGGTTGCATTTACGATAGAGATTCACACTCGCGAGAGTAATGGTACTTCAACAAAATTAAACTCTGTTTTGATTTTGGATTTTTTATTTCGATTTTGAGATTGTTGAAGTTACTTCAATATTTTTTCACAGGAGTAATTTTGATTTTCTACTTGGCATTTTTCTATTGATTTGTCTATTATTTTGTTGTTTAATCATGTTGCGAAAATATTGTGGATTAACTAACACAAAATCACAAACAAAGAAAATAGAGAAGAAAAATAACACAAGGATTTAACGAGGTTTGGCTACGCCTACTCCTCCCAGAAAAGACAGAGAGAGTTTTCCACTATGAAAGAAAAGAAGTTTTCAATGCTAGAGTCCTCAACTAGATGTCCTATATATAGATCTCAATTAATCTCAAACCTATAAAAGAAAGATTTTCCTAACCCAACAAGGACAATATATTCCTTTCTCAAATCTATTAGGACAAGGGTTTCCTACATCAATAGGGATTGTGAGTTTCCTAAAAATATACAAGGGAAAATTTCAAGACATAATTTAATAAATAATTAACAAATCTTCCCCTTGGCTTGAATTTCCTTCATCAATTGAAATAATGTCTCTCTGCCTTTCTCTTAGCCCTTCAAAGGGCTTAGTGAGTACTACATACACCAATCAAGTCTAGACAATGTCTAAACTTATTGATTGGGACTGTCTTGGTCATCATATCTGCTGGATTATCATGTGTAGAAACTTATTGATTGGGACTGTCTTGGTCATCATATCTGCTAGATTATCATGTGTAGACACTTTCTTCATATCAACAAGCCCTTTAGATATAATATCTTGAATAAAATGATGTCTGACTATTATTTGATCCCTTGATAATGAACCAAACTTCCTCGTTTTACTCTTTTGTAGAGACTCAATCTCTTCACTCATAGCACGAATCCATTGATCTTCTATTGAACTAGATACAACTTCTTTATAGCTATTAGGCTCAAGCACGTCAATGATTTCTGCAACTGATAAAGCAAATTCTATAAAATTTGCATATCCAAAAAGATTTTCATCAACCATGTTTGCAAATCTTTTTGGTGGGTTGATCACTCTCTTTTTCCTGCATGTTACAATGTTATATGATTGTTGTTGTACAGGTGCATCACCATTATTATCTTGGCTAATGTCTTGCATCTCCTCCACCTCTGAACTATTAGGCTGAGCTAGTGGAGATTCAACTTCTAGCTCTATGTGGTCACTAACACCATGATCTGTTTCTGCTATTGTCATTTCCTTCTAACTGTCCAATGAGGCAAATTCATTGAATGTCACATCCCTGCTAATAATTAATCATGTAGCCTTTTGATCTGTGCACCACAACATGTAACCTTTCACTCCAATTGTATACCCTAGAAATATGCACTTCTTTACCCTCGGTTCAAGTTTTCCATCCCTCGCATGAACATAAGCAGGACAACCAAATACCCTTAAATTTGAATAATCAACAAGTGAACTGGACCGAACCTCAAAAGGAGTTTTGAACTCAATAGTTGTGGATGAAGATCTACTGACCAAATAACAAGTTGTATTGATTTCTTCAGCCTAAAAAACTTTGCTAACACATGAGTGTGAAAGCATATTTCGTGCCCTATAAAAAAGTATCCTATTTATACGTTCTGCAACATCATTTTGTTGTGGTGTTCCAACACTAGTGTGATGTCTCACTATGCCCTCTCTGTTGCAGAAGTTATTGAACTCTAAGTTGTAAAATTTCAATTCATTTTTAGTTTGTAGACGCTTAACTTTTCTTTCAATTTGCCTCTCAACCATCGTCTTCCATTTAACAAATGTTGAAAATGCCTCATATTTTGGTTTTAGAAAATATACCCATACCATTCTTAAGTAATCATCAATCAAAGTCATAATGTACCTGTCACCACTTTTGAAGGAAATTTTATTTGAACCCCACAAGTCTGAATGTATATAATCTAACTTGTCTTTGGTCTTGTGTATTCCCTTCTTGCTAAACTTCACCCTTCTTTGCTTATCAAACATACAATGCTCACAAAAATTCAAAGCTTGATTTTTGTAACCATCCAATAAATTTTGATTGTTCAATAAAGAAAATCCCTTATCACTCATATGACCAAGACGCAAGTGCCACAATTGAGACTGATTTAGATCACTCTTTCCAGAAGTTACGTTAGCTTCCCCTTCAACTATACTAGCTTGTAGATAATAAAGTGTAGAATGAAGCTTACCTTTCATGAGTACCTTGGAGCCTTTACACACTTTAAGTGTCCCATTATCTGAGTGGAATTTATATCCTTGATCATCCAAAGTTGAAAGAGAAATTAAATTTCTCTTCATTCAAGGAATATGCCAACACTCAATATTTCTGACAATGCCATCGAATATTCTCAATCTGATGTTACCAATCCCCTCTACCTCTAATGAATTATCATCACCTAGGTAGACAGTCCCTGTCGTCTGTTTGTAAGTTGCAAATCAATTTTTGTGTGGACTCATGTAAAAAGTTGCACCAGAATCAAGAACACAAGAATTGTGCCTATGATTAGAACTCACAACACAAACTTCTCTTACTAAGTCATTGTCATCAAAATTATTACTAATGTTGACAATGTTTGCTGAGTAATCAACTTTCTGCATTCCTTTTTCCTTCTTCAGTTTAAGACAATCTCTTTTGTAATGACCCTTTTGCCTGCACTCATAGCAGTTTTTCTTCTTTGCTCTAGACTTCGATATGGCGTTAGATCTTTTTCTATTACAATTCTTTTATTGTGTTCTTCCCCTACTTACAAGACCTTCACCCTCAGTTCTGCTATCCGAAAAGTTCTTCTTCAACTTTTTAGACTTTAGTACATTACAAACATCATCAAGTGAGATACTGTCTTTTTCATAGAGTCACGTATCGACAAAAGTATCATAAGACGATGGTAAAGAACATAACATGATTAAGGCTTGATTCTCACTTTCAGTTTTAATATCTACATTCTTCAAGTCTATTATAATTTCATTAAACTCATCAAGGTGAGTTTTGACCGGTGTACCTTCATTCATACGCAAATTGTATAACCTTTTTTTTCAAGTAGAGATGGTTTATCAGTGATTTCTTAGAATAGAAATCTTCTAACTTCTTCCATGTTGCTGTTGTGGATTTCTCTTCAGTAATTTCTCGAAGAACGCTATCTGTAAAGCTCATAAATATCGCACTTAAAGCGCTCTCCTTCAATTCTGCTTGTTTTAATTCTTTCAACTCTTTTGAAAAATCTTTCTCAATTGTCTTCCATAATTCTTGTAACACCATTGACAATCTCATTCTAATCTTTCATAGACTAAAATTAGACCCCCTTCAAATTTTTCTATTTCATACTTGGTAGAAGATGATGAACATATCTTACCCCTTGATTATGTCTAGAAATTCCAGCCAAGCTCTGATACCAATTGTTGTGAAAATATCATGGATTAACTAACACACAATCACAAATAAAAAAAATAGAGAAGAAAAATAACACAAGGATTTAATGAGGTTCGGGTACGCCTACTCCTCCCAGCAAAGACAGAGAGAGTTTTTCACTATGAAAGAAAAGAAGAAGTTTTCAATGCTAGAGTCCTCAACTAGATGCCCTATATATAGATCCCAATTAATTTTAAACCTATTAGAGAAAGATTCTCCTAGTTGATCCTATTCTACCAGAGTTCTTCCTTACTATCCTAAATTTCAGTGGTAAGACTCAGACTTCGAGTTGTTGTTGATCTATTGAGACTCATTTTATTGTTATTCATATCAGACCTTGCATCTTACATTTTCAAACAACTTTGCATTTACTTAATCATATTACTTCGAAGCTCTTGTACTCATAACTCTAGGTTTTGGGATTTTAAATGAAATGGTATGGTTATATTACTTTGAGTTTATTTTCTTTAGTCACGATTTGATTTTGAATTATGACACATACCTAGAAAGATCGAAGTTTTGCTTGAATTCAGAAAATCTTGGTAGAATGGCTTGACTTCTAGCTTTTTTCTTCTCCTCTTTGAATTGGTTCTCAAGTTAATCTAAGTAATTATGAGGCTATGGGTACCATTAGGTTTATATATGGATCTTATTTTGATCTCAAAATGTACAGGGTTCAATTGGAAAAGGACCTTAAAAGATGAAATTACCTCTTATTAAACTATCGCGCACTAGCCTATGAAATTCTTTTTACGGGTCGTAGATCAGTCAATGGCTCAGATATTGAAGGTCTCGTGGTCTCTTGAATGTTCAATCTTAGATGTACAAAATTCATATCTACGGGTCATACTCCCTTCGACGATTCGTGAATGGTCTTGTCATGTTGATTGAGGTTGAGATTCAAAGACCATGGAGTTTTGGTATAGGAACTATGAAACCTAAATTTATGATTTGTCTATGAAATGATGGGTCATGGATCCTACTCGTGATTTGGTTTAACACTTAAAATTTTTTTTGGACATTGAGATTGTAAGAATAGTTTTACGAATTGTATAAATTTGCATTGGTTATAGGATCCTTCGTAGATGACACTGTTCATTTGCCTCATAGATTTCAAGTCACAACATACTCAGAATGAAATTTCTTGAATTTTAAACTTTCTAAGTTAGGGTATTTTAAGGGGTGTTACAAATAGGTAAAAGGAAACATACTCGAAGTCATGAAACTCAACTCAAAATAAAGCACACTGATTTAATAATAAATAACTTTTCGTAAATAGACTCAAATAAATGCAATCTCAGTAACATAATATTATTTACTCTTAGGAAATTTCTCTAACCGATAACCATCATTTATGAACTATTAATACAATGATTGCACTACAATTGTCGCAGCCATTTCATACCTTGACAGAGTATGGGACAATCACTTTAACAAAACTGCAATAAAAATTCTCTTTTCAAATAAAAGAAATGAGGTGTCACACAATAACCGACATGATCCTATCCTACGTTGGTTTATGAGATTTGAGTTGCCTCTACTCTTACCCAAATCAATGCTCAATACTACTCTTAAAATTAAATCATTATGCTCATATACCTTAAGTGAGTAATTTATTTAAAAATTAACTCATTTAATTTCATTGAATTTTAACTCAAAAGCTCAAACTCATCTCAAACCACATACTTGTTCATTGAAATATAGCTTCAAAGTTATTCACATCTCATGAAACTCTTTTCTCAAAATATTTTTTATGCTCAAAATCTCGTGTACTCATTTAGACGCAATAAGATATGAACAAGATCAATATAATTCATACTTTACTCAATGCATGAAAATCATCTCATTAACTCAAAATATATTCAAAGTAAAATAAGCATCCTATTTAACTAGGGTTCATGGAGATGTAATCATGAAAAATAATTTCAATAATTCAAGATGTAGGAACAATAAAAAATTTCACTGCATATCTATGTAGAACCTGTTGCACAAAGAATTAACTCATTTGAAACTCGAAGTAATAAGGGCTAAAACTCAACTCATACTCATAGAGGAAGAAATTAGATATAGAGTGCATGAATGAATTCAATTCAATTCAATTCTATGAATAACCTTACATACATGAAATATTGATGTAACAAACGAAACTCAAAGACCTTCATTGGAAAGCTTGACCCCTAGTCTTTCTTCTCTCAAATCTTGCTCTCAATATTCTAAGTGTTAATGAGAGTAAAGACACATAAAGCATTAATAAAATTCTTAATTTAATCTCAAAATTTCAAAGTTTTAATTGAAAAAAGTGAAAAAAAATAGAAGTACCCCTCACCCCCCTACAAAATCCGCTAATGAAGAAATTTTGTCAAAAAATAAAGAAGAGGTCTTATTAAAGACAAGAAAGAAAGATTAACAAGCCCTCATTCTCTTCCATCAGTATTTTGATGATGACATGTTTGAGAAGATAGCTGGTGCAACCACCTCAAAAGAAGCTTGGAAGATTTTACAAAATTCTCTTCAAGGATTGATAAAGTAAAGAAGATAAAACTTCAAACTCTAAGGGTTGATTTTGAAGTTTTAAAAATAAGTAAATTTGAATTTAATTCGGATCTCTATTCAAAAGTGATGGCTGTTGTGAATCAACTAAGAAGTTACGAAGAGAAAGTAGATGATACACATATAGTAGATAAGATACTTAGCTCTTTAACATCTAAATTTAATTTTTATAGTGTGCGCAATTGAGGAATCTAAAGATTTAGACGTTATGGCTGTAGAACAATTGAAAGGTTTCTTATAAGCCCACGAAGAAAAGATGAAAAGAAAAAAAGAAAAGTCACTAGAGCAGTTTCTTAGAACACAGACATCCTTCAAAAATGTTATAGAGAAAATGGAAAATGGCACGAGACCGTGGTAGTCATAGAGGTCGTGAAATAGGAAGAAGTTATATTAGCAAATTCAACAATGAAGATAAAAGCCACCAATCATTCAGAAGTTATGGTAGTAGACAACGAGGAAGTAGATGATGTGAAGCTTATCAGGATATCAACGAAATGAGATATGATAAAGCTAAAATTTAATGCTACATCTGTCATAAATTTGGATATTACTCTTGGGAATGTTGTAGTAATGTTGAAGAGAAAGCTAACGTTGTTGACAACAATAAAGACAAAGATGAATCAACATTATTAATGGCACTCAAAGAAGAAGATAAAAATGATTGTAGTTCATGACATCTTGATAATGGAGAAAGCAACCACATATATGGACACAAAGACATGTTTGTGGAGATAAAGAAGATGGTGGAAGGTAATGTGTCTTTTAGAGATACCTCAAAGATCCAGATTGAATAAATAGGTACGATTCTAATATCCTATAAAGATGGTGTCCATAAATTGAGTAATGAGGTTTACTATATGTCAAAATTGAAAAGTAATATTTTGAGTTTGGGTTAACTTCCTGAAAAAGGATACGATATTCATATGAAAAAAATATGTATCATTGGCTTAGAGATTCAAGTAACAACTTAATTGCTAAAGTGCATATGGAAAAAAATAAATTATTCCCTTTAAATCTTAAGATAATTGACGCAAAATGTTTGAAGGTTAATTAATGTGTAAGATGACTCATCGTATTGGCATATGCGATTTAGGTACTTGAATTTTGAAGCACTCAAATTAATGGGAGACAAAAACATGGTTAATGAAATTTTATCAATCAACCATCCCAATCAGTTATATGAAGCTTATCTTTTTAGAAAACATACAAAGAGGAGTTTTTCGAAGAAGACCACATTAAGAACAATTAAGTCGCTCCAACTTGTTCAGACCTATGTATGTGGATCAATTGATCCACCCTCTTTTGATAAAAATAAACACTTATTGTTCTTTATTGATGATTTCAGTAGAAAAACTTAGGTATACTTCTTGAAGCAAAAATCTGAAGCTTTTATTGCTTTTAAATATTTCAAAGCACTTGTAGAACAAGAAAGTGACTATGAAATAAAAGCTTTAAGGTCCAACAGATGAGGCAAATTCATTTCAAAAGAATGAGGTTTGTCAATCTCATGAAATTTGTCGCCCTCTAATAGTACCTTACTTGCCCCCAACAAAATGGACTTGCAGAAAAAAAGAATAGAACAGTTCTTAATATGGCTAGATGTATGTTGAAAGATAAAAGTATGCCAAAAGAATTTTGGATCGAGACTATTTTTATGCAGTTTATTTGAGCGATAAGTCTCCCAAAAAATATGAAAGATCAAACGCCTCAAGAAGCATAGAGTGAAAGAAAGTCAAATATCAAGCACATGAGAATCTGTGGGCGCATAAAACCTATGTTCACGTTCCACATTAAGAGAGAGCTAAATTTGACAATCGAAATGTCAAGTATATGTTTGTTGGCTGTGATGCAAGTTTAAAAGGCTAAAACTTATACAATCCAAATAACAATAAGATCGTGTTGAATCGTGATGTTGAATTTGTGAAGAAACAACATGAAATTGGTAGGCTCGGGAAGAAAGAACAAATGATTTTCTTTCATACTTTGTAGATGAAGAAAAAGAGGAGATCATGACACCTACACAAAATTCAACCCCACCTCCTTCACCAACAAATGTTACATCTCCATCTAGTCAAGAGAGTTCAAGTGAAATGACTCATAGGATGAGAAGCATCCAAGAACCCTATGATAATACAAATGAAATCATTAATTTTAATTTTTGTGTTATCTTTTTTCTGATAGTAAATCAATAAATTTTAATGAAGTTATTATAGACAAAAGGTGGAGACAAGCTATGGAGGAGAAAATCCAATCAAAAGAGAAGAACAATACTTGAGAGTTAACAACTCCTTCCAAGAATTATCAAGCACTTGGAGTCAAATAGGTATACAAGACGAAGAAAAATTCTCATGGAGAGGTGGAGAAATACAAGGCAAGACTTGTGGCAAAAGACTACAAGCAAAGGCATGGCATCAATTATGAGAAAGTCTATGCACCTTTTGTCCACATGGAGAAAATTCATCTGCTAATCTCTTTAGCAGCTCAAATAAAGTGAAAAGTCCATCAACTAAATTTTAAATCGGCATTCTTGAATGGATATCTTGAAGAAGAAGTCTATATTGAGAAACCATTAGGCTTTGTCGTTAAAAATCATGAAGATAAGATGTTGAGGTTGAAGAAAGTCTTGTATGGGTTGAAATAAGCTCCACGAGCATGGGACAATCGTATTGACTAGTACTTTTAAGATAATGACTTTACTTGTTGCCTTGATGAATATGTTCTTTACATTAAAGTCCATACTAACAGAGATATTATACTTGTTTATCTTTATGTTGATGATCTTATTCTGATAAGTAATAATCCAGTTTTGTTTGAAGCTTTCAAGAAAATTAAGTCCCTTGATTTTGAAATGATGGGCATATGACTCATTTCATATTACTTGATCTTAGAAGTGGATCAAATGAAAGAAGTCATGTTCATATCTCAAGAAAGATATACGAAAGAGATTTTGAAGACGTTCAACATGTTCTATTACAACCCTATAAATACCTCAATGGAAAGTGGAACAAAATTGTCAAAGTTTGATAATGAAGAAAAGGTGAACTCCACTCTGTTCAAAAGTCTCGTGAGAAGTATAAGATATTTGACATGTACCAAACAAGATATACTCTTCGCATTTGGAGAAGTAAGCTGATTCATGGAAGATCCTACCTTCACACACTTGAAGGTCGTTAGAAGAATTCATCATTACCTAAAAGATACAATCAACCTTAGGCTATTTTATACTTCTTCTGATGATTCAAATCTTTGAGATATTGTGATAGTGATTATGCGGGAGATGTCGATGATAGAAAAAGCACATATGATTTTATTTTTTTCTTAGGTGATTGTGCTATTTCTTGAAGTTCAAAGAAATAATTCATTGTTACTCTCTTCTAGTGAAGCTAAATATGTGAGCAACATCAAGTACATGTTTCGTGCTATTTGATTGAGGAAATTGTTGAAGGAACTCAATTTACAACAAATTAAAACCACAATAATTTGTGTTGATAACAAATTTATGCAAGCATTTACCAAGAATCCAGTATATCATAATCGAAGCAAGCACATAGATACAAGATATCACGTTATCCGAGAATTTATTTTCAAGAAAGAAGTAGAGCTCAAGTATGTGAAATTTCACAATCAAGTTGTGGATATCTTTACAAAATCTCTCAAGTTTGGAGATTTTGAGAGATTGAGATCAAGCCTTGGAATAAAGAAGAAAAATCAAAATTAATGGAGAACTTTATGGATCCATTCATATATTTGGAGTCTTCCTTTGCTGAAACAAGCAATCAACAAAGGTCGTCAAAAGGAGCTTAAATTAGTTTACCTACAACTTTGAATTGTTATTTCATTAATGTCATTAGTGACACCAATTGTTCTTATAAATAAAGCATATTTGCTTATTTGTAAGACAGAGTAATACACAAGCTATTTTTTAATTTGTGATAAAAATAGTGTGAGAGTAAAATTGTAGTAAATTGTGTGAAATAAAAGAATATTGTTGTTATACAAAGAGTAGTTGTCTTTTGGCACAATCAAATTTTCGTTACTATTATTATATCATATTTACTCCATTATAATATTTGATGTCATTATTACTCTCTTATAATTGCTATTTAGTGTGAATACTATTCTGAGCGTGATTATTATTTTCCTAATAATTTTATCTTCAACAAAAAAAAAAAGGAATTTGATCAATCACGATTTACTTGTCTTTAACCTCATTTTTACAAATTCAACTACTATCCAAAATACTGAATTTTTCGACAAACAAAAAGCCGGGATTAAAATACTAAGAATTTGCAAACAAATAATAGAAACAGTTGATGTTCATGCCAAACATTAGTTTTTCAATATAATATTTAATTTGTTTAACGACATGCTATAGTTTAATTCCAAAAATGGCACTAATTTTTTTCCCCACAAAGTATAACACCACACTACTTCAAGAACCAAAAAAGCTATCGACTTGACATCAAGTTAAAAAGCAAACTTAATTTAATATAACATTGATGAGTAGGCTAATCTATGGTTGGATGCTTTTGGGTGGAATTTGTTCTATATACATTGTTAGTATAAAAAAAAATCAATAGCAATATTATTAAAAAAATCATTTACTTCATGATCTTTTAATATGATTAATCTGCGTTTCACTAGAAAATTAATTACTTATTATCTTTTAAGTGATACGATAATACAATTTTTTTCTAATATACTAGTTCACCTAAGTGGAGTGAATGTCATTCGTGCATGGCGTGGCCTTTCTGGCTGGCATTATCAATGGCTTACTTTAATTTCTTTGTCTCCATTCTTTTTTTTCCCTTTGTGTTTCATTGTATAGTTGTGTACTTGTTGGCCACTTGTAGAATTAAGCATGAAGAGGAAGAGTGATCTTTGCAGACAAAAAGACATGTTAGCTAATGGAAAGATAATAAAATATTAATTCATTCTTTTTAAGCAATAATGCAGGGTTCATTCAACTAATCACATATTACACATAAATATAAAGACACGTACGTGTCCTTTTGGCATTCCAAAGGCACTTTCTGAATAGACCATTTCAATGGAAGTACCATTGGATCATAAACACCTTATAAATTAATAGTTTGAGAATTAGAAAAGTTCATTGGCTCAAATAAATTTGAATAGGAGGAGTACATTTTTGTTTCATAGTTCTCTTCATCCATCTTAATTTATGTGATTTTTCACCTTTTTGATTAATTCAAAAACAAATGATACCTTTATGTTATTAGAATATTTTTCATCGTTATTGAAGTGAAATTAAGATGGAGTAATATTGGGATGTCTAACAATACTTGTCCACTTTATGAAATCAAGAGATAATTTTATACATAGTTTCTAATTTATCCTTAACATTAATTATAGTCACTTCTCTATTATATTTTTCAAGACATTGTATTTATTATATTCAAAGGGTGATTTGGTACAATTATACTATCCATTTACTACTTCTTAATCCCTGTGCAAAATCAATAAGGGACAAGTAAAGATGAACGGAGAGAGCACCTATATTATCAATTAAAAAGGTATATGTGGTTATGTTATATTAATTGATAAATGAGACTAAGAAGAAAAAAAGATGATTTCCTACCTATTTGTTAGTTAAAGTGATTTTAAAATTAAAAAAATAAGAACATGATTCTTTAAAAGTTATAATTTTTTTAGGAACAAAATGTTATTAAGAGAATTATTTATATATAAGTATTTTTTACTAATTAAGTAATAACAAGGACATTTTTTAATCAAACTGTTAATGGTGTGAACATTTTTAGATCAAACTATTTAGAATTGACTGATGATATTTTTGTATCAATTTCGCATAGTTCAAGAGATTTTGACCCTTTTTTATATATTTAACAAAAATTTAATTCTAAAATTTTTATTTATCTTTAACTGAATGATTTATAGTCATCTAAATACTTAAATTTATTTTAAATCATAATTTTTAAAAATTTTAATTCTATTCTTAATATTTCATTGTCAGTCAAATCGTATTACATAAATTTTAAGAGGTGCAATTGAGTGGGAGAGAAGAAAGGAAACAAAGAAAAAGAATAGAAAAGTATATATGGATGAGAAGGACGCACGAGGAGAAGAATATATTGAGTGCCAGATTCATCAAACTCCCCGAAAATAAAAAACGAATTCAATCATTTACTTATTAGGAAGAGAGTCTCATCCCATTCATTTTGTTCTCTACTATATAGATGACTCTTTTAATTATTCGTTTCCATGTGAGTGATTGATTGTGTCACTTATCTAATAGGGTGGGTTTGGTATAAAGAAAAATATCTTTATATTTGATTGATCCAAATATATTTTTTTTTTAAAAATAAATTAATCTATTTTCTTCCAATTAAAGAAAAGTAATTTTTTTTAATCAAAAAAATATTTTTTAAAATGTTCATTCAACTTCACCATCACCAGAAGTCATAGGTTCCAGGACCCCAATTCTAGCCCCTCGATCTACACGTCACTCCACCTGTCCCGCCCTTGATATCCAAACCCATCCCTCCCTTGCCCACCCTACCTCTGGCTTAGGCCTTACCCTTCCCCTCCATCAAGACTCTTGCTTGACTCAAGATTCAACCTAATTAGCCCGATATTCACCCAAGAGATCGATGACCCTACCACAACCTTGGATCCAACTCCGGACATTATCATGACCTCAAGCCAGGATTGAACCCCCGACTTAAGACTTGACTCTATCCTCGAATTAGAATCCCAATCGGACCTCGATCCGAGATCGATCGACCCCAATGCCCAACCTAGGACCCGACACCAACCTTTACTTGATAACCCTCCCCCCTAACTTGGGAGCCAACCTGACCCTAATGCAGGATCTGACCCCGATCATGATACCAACCTCAACTCGATACCTTACCCCAACTCAAGACCCTACCTCAACCTTAAATCTAATGTGAGACCCGACCCTAATCCTGACTTAATTAGAACATGACCTCGATAAAGGACCTAAACTACGGCCAAACATTCCTGAATTGATCCCCTAACTGTCCTCATATGAAACTTAACTTTGAGTCAAGGTCGTGTATCAAATCAAAGTCGGATCTCAAATCGAGGTCAGGGTGGCGGATCATAGCTTGGTTTCAGGTCTCCAATTGGCAGTTGAGTTGGGTCCTATTCGATTAAGGCTAGGTTAAATTAAAGTCTCAAGTCTGATTTGTTGTTCAGGTATCAAATTACGATGAGGTTGAGGTTGAGGTCAAGGTCAAGTCTTGGGTAAGGTCAGGTCGAGGGTCAAGTTTTGGGTAGGATCAAGGTTGGATCACAAATATGCATTAGGTCTCAGGTCAAGACTAGGGTTGAGGTTGTGTTTCGATTCAGGATCAGGCTAAGAGTTAAATTTTTAGTTGGGATCTTGTCTTGTGTTGGATCGAGAGTGAGTTGGGTCCATGGTAAAGGTTGGGGGTGTAGATAGAGGTCATGGTATTTGCCTACATTATACTTAAATACTCTTCAAACAATATTTTCTTTTTATTAATCAAACACTAAAAAATAATTAAGAACAAACTACTTATTTTTATAAAAAAAAATTCTTGCAAAACATTTCATGCCTTCCTACCAAACACACCCATAATCTTGTTAGATTATTATATATAATATATAGTTGATGGTTGGAAAATATTTGTAAATTTAAGTTGTTTGCATGTTCAAATTCCGTACAGTCAGCAACTCATAGAATATGTATGTTATAGAGGACAGGAAGACATTCGAATCAAATATAAATTTATTTGGTCTATCATATTTCAGTGCTTCCATGATCCTTAATCTCTTTTTTAATTTCCACCCTAATCAGCTCCAGGTGTTTCAATATTTGTTCAAACTCCCTGGAGATTCCTCATATCTAAACATGCTTCCAATTCCTTTAGTTTAATTACTATTCTCTTTTCCACGCTAACATGAATCATTAACTACACCGTATAATCATTTATTCTCTTTCCCACACTAACTTGTCTTTTAATATTCATTAACTACACTATATAATCCAATAATTTAGTGAAAATCATTAGTCTCAGTGGCTTTGTTGATGGAAAAAGAATTGATTCAAATATAATTAACCACCACAAAATATGTATATTTGTCGTAACTTGGGAGAGAGATACGTATTGTACGTATGCGTATATACGTGGTGACAGTGCCACATGTATGTATTTGTGTGTACGTAGTGGCAATGCCACATGTATCGTATGTGTGAATATATATGTAGTAACAATGCCACATGTATATATTGTATGTCTGCATCATATACGTAGTGGCAATGCCACATGTATATATTGTACTAGTTGCGAAAGCCCGAGCTAGTACGGGCCCAATATAAATAATTTTTTTTATCTTGATTTATGTGATATTAATAGATTTTTTTTATATTTTAAAAAATTTGAAGTTGTCAATTACTGAGACTTATTCAAAATTTTATTTTACTCCTCTTTACTAATTATTAAATATACGTAATTCATAATATTAAGACAAATAAATTACTGCGGAATAACTATCGAAAAATTACAGATATACCATTAAGCTGCTCAAGCAAGCAGTTGAAGCAGCTCAACTATTGTGAGAAACTACACATATACCCTCTAGCTGTTCAAGTAGACACGTCAATCTGCTGCCTGTTTGAATAACTAAAAAAACAAAATAGTAACGATGAAACAAACAATTAAAGCACCTCAACTACTGCTTATTAATAAGAGAATATATTTGCGTCATATGCGTAGTGGCAATGCCACATGTATTGTATGCGTACGTAGATACAGTGTGGCAATGCAACATGAATTATATGTGTCATCGCCACACATGCATCATCATTAATTCACCAATATATACCTATCAAATGAGAAAAAGTTATCACAAAAATTAACCTTTAATTTTCATAACCTATATTTTAAACATAATTGGTTTATAATTTTTTTTTCTCATTTTCATGAAAATTCATTGCGTTTATCCTTTGCTAAATGCTTCTAGTTGGCGGACATTAAGGGTGTGTTTGGTATGGAGGAAAATTATATCCCCCCCATACAAAAAAATAAAAAAATTATTTTTAAGAAAAATTCAAATTTAGAAAATTTTAATTTTTTTATTGCACCCCTCAGCGCCCCCCTCCCCCCCGCTGCCCCCACCCCTAGCCCCCCACTCCCACCCATTCCAAAAAAAAAAATTAAATATTTATTTTTAAAAAATATTTCAAATTATGAAATATTTTAATGTCAAAAACTATTTTT
>JBCEWC010010218.1:0-17887 GCA_038996855.1 Solanum aculeatissimum | reverse complement strand
ACATGTTCAGAAGATGCAAGTCACAGAGATGAGGATGTTGCGATGGATGTGTGGTCATACTAGGAGTGATAAGATTAGGAATAAGACCATTCGGGAGAAGCTAGAGGTGGCCCCTGTGGAGGATAATATGAGGGAAGCGAGACTGCGATGGTTTGGACACGTGCAGAGAAGAAGCACCGATGCTCCTGTCAGGAGGTGCGAGAGGTTGAATTTAGGAGTTACAGAATGAGTAGAGGTAGATCGAAGAAGTATTGGGGGGAGGTGATCAGACAAGTTATGACGAACTTGATCTCACCGAGGACATGACCCTAGATAGAAAGGAATGAAGGTCGCGAATTAGAGTAGCAGGATAATAGGTTAGCAGGATTAGGTTGATGTCTGGACTTGGGGTATAGTAGGGTAGTAGGTTTAGTCGTGTTTTTATATCTTCTGTTGTCATTATTCATCATATATATGTTGATTTTATCGTATTTAGATACTATCATGCTTTTCGTTATTAGTTGTTCTTCCGATTTCCTTTTCTTTTCCTTTCCCATTTTTCATATCTAGTTTATTCTGCCTATGGATTTTTTAGATGAGGGTTTTCAGGAAACAGTCTCTCTACCTTTGAGGTAGTGGTAAGGTCTGTGTACATTTTACCCTCCCCAGACCCCACTTGTGGGATTTCACTGGGTATGTTGTTGTTTTGCTTATGTTTTTTTTCTTTTTTTTCCTTCTTTTCTTTCTTATGTGGTTTAATGTTCCTTCTCTTTCTTTCTTTTTTCCCCCTTCTTTTCTTATGTTTTTTCTTTTTCTTCTTATTTTTTCTTTTTTGTCTTTTTCTCTTATTTGTTTTGCTCATCTTTATTTTTTTTCTTTCTTTTTTTAGCTATGAAATTAATGAATATTATCTATTCAAATCCAATGTCCAATACAATTTTTTATATTTAATATTTTCAATGTTCAATATATATATATATATTGTTTAAAATTTCTTGAGATACTCTATAACTCTTGCTTTAGAAGCAATACTTAGCTCAAAAACTTTCACAGAGCAAGTTATGCCCTATGGGCAAGATTTGGCACTATCTTTTTGTGACTTCATTTATGAGATGCTTTAGAAGTAAGACTTAGTCCAAGAGCTTTACAAGTTATGCCCCATGAGCGAGACTTGATACTATTACATTATGTCTTGATTTATCATATGCTCTATAACTCTCATCTCTTAGCCCAAGGACTTCCAAACGACAAGTTAAGTCCCTTGGACAAGACTTGATAATATTATATTGTATTTTTTATTCATGAGATACTCTATATTTATTGTCCTAGAGGTAAGAATTGTTAGTCCAAGAACTTTCAAATACAAGTTAAGCCCTATGGGTAAGACTTGACACTACCACAATATGTATTATTTTATTAGATGTTTTATAACTCTTGTCTTGGAGGCAAGACTTAGCCCAAAGACTTAAAAGAACAAGTTGCGCCTCATGGGCAACATTTTGCACTATTTTTACTAAGTCTAACTTATGGGGAACACATTAACTTTTGCCTTAGGGCCAGAACATAGGTCAGGGGTTAGGTAAAATATATTCCCCATGGGCAATAGTTTACATTATTTTAGTGTGTCTAACTTATAACATAATCTATAACTTTTGCCTTGGAGGCAAGACTTAGATCAAGAACTTCACAAGTTATGCCCCATGGGCAAGATTTGACATTACTACATTGTTTTTTGATTTATTATATGATTTATAACTCTTGCCTCTTAGTCCAACGTTTTCCAAAGAACAAGTTAAGATCCATTGGCAAGATTTGACAATATCAAATTGTGTTTTGATTTATGAGATACGATGTAACTATTGCCCCAGAGGTAAGAATTATTAGTCCATGGACTTTCAAATAACAAGTTAAGCCTCATGTGCAAGACTTGACACAATCACATTATTGTATTGATGTATTAGATGCTTTATAACTCTTGTATTAGAGGCAAGACATAGCCCAAGGACTTCAAAAAAATAAGTTGCACCTCATGGGCAATATTTTTCTAAGTTCAACTTATGGAGAACACATTAACTTTTGCTTTAGAGGTAGAACATAGCTCAAAGATTAAAAAAACACATGCCTCATGGGAATAGTTTACACTATTTCAGTACAACTAACTTATGAGATGCTCTTATAACTCTGGCCTTAGAGGCAAGACTTAGACCAAGAATTTCAAAATAACAAGTTACTCCCTATGGGCAAAACTTAATACTACACATTGTGTCTTGATTTATGAAATATTCTACAACTCTTTCCTAAGAGGCAGGATTTAGCCTAGGGCTTTCAAATAACAAGTTACGCTCTACCATTTTCACTAAGTCAAACTTAGAGGGAACACAATAATTTTTGCTTTAGAAGCAAAACGTAACTCAATGACTTAATATATATATATAAATGTCTAATTTAATAAGAGAATAGATTGAGCATCATAGCAGAAGGTTATCCTGCCTGCTTCAGCTACTGGAAGCAGGCAACTGACTATGGCTGTATCTGCTTTTATTCATTTTTGTGTTTCTTTAATTTTACTTATTTTAAAATTTTTTGAGCAGCTTAGGGTTGTCCTGACTGCTTCAACTGCTAAAAGTAGACAACTGACTATTGACGTGCCTACTTTTATTCATTTTTATATTTTTAAAAAAATTTCTTGTGATATTTTTTTGTTAGTTTGAGGGGCTTCCGGTTGTCTGCCTACTTTAGCGGGGTTATTGATGTGTCTGACTTTTATTTATGTTTGTATTTTCTTCTTTTAAATTTTTTTTGGGAATTTGTTTATATTAAAATATTATGTAAAAAGTTTTACAAATCACAACAATTAGCAATTAAAATACTATAAATCACAATAATTAGCAACTTAAATTGAGACGGAGGAAGTAACATATATGTTGTACTATAAATCATAATAATTACCAACTTAAAAATTTAAAAGAAAAAATATTTAAATGGCTCTTGAAATTTTTCCAGTACCACATAAATAAAATTTTGATTGGCGCTTAAAATTTTATATGTGGGACATAAATTGAAACAAAGTAAATAAATATATTATTTTAAAATGTCATAAAATGCACTATAAGTCGCAATGATTAATAACTTAAAAAGTTTTAAAACATCTACAAATTTCTATCAATATCACATAAATCAGAAAAAAAACACATGTTGGGCCCGTGCTTGCACGGATGTGTGTGACTAGTGTGCGCAGGTGTGTGTATATATATATATCGAGAGAGAGAGAGAAATGAAAAAAGGACAAAAAATAGAAGTAGATAAAAAAAGAAAAAGGAAAAAAGAAAAAGAAAAAAGATATACAAAGAGAAAAGAAAAAAGAAAAAACAATTAAAAAAAGTAAATAAAGAGAAAACAATAGAAGTTTCGAAAAATGAAAAAGGAAAAAAATGAAAAAGAAAAAATGACAAAGAACCAAAGGAGAAGTGAAAAATAATAAATAAAAGAAATATAAAAAAAGAGAAAAATGAAAAAAAAAGGTTGAGAGGCAATTGAGCATGGAGAATTGTTTAAGAAATATCTAAGGTGTAGAGGGGCAAAAATGTCCTTTTATTCAACTTAAAGTGGAAGGAAAGACATTTTTGTAAGACTTCTCTTATGGGGGACGAAAAATCAAGACCACCACATTTGGAGGACACCCTGTGTAATTTCCTGAAGCATCTTCTTGAGTTCTCATTGAACCCCAACAATCTTGGCTTGCAACCCTTTTTCTTGAGTACTTAACGATTGTTTTCTTTGGGCTTCTATAGCATCATCCTTGTGCATGGAGCTATCACGTGGCTTTTTCAATTCCTTTAGACTGTTCGAGCAATGACATGGCAAAAACTAATGCAGCTCTATAAGGAAGTGGATGGTCCTTTCAACGTGGCACTAACGAATTTATCATTGAATTGGGTTCTTTTTTGGCTGCTGACTTGATTAATGATAGTCGAGGGATATAATTAGCAAAATCACTCCTGTTCTGAAGGATAAGGAAGAGTATATCATACACTACTTTAATGAAGCTAATCAAGTAGCGGACTATGGCAAAATTGGAGTCACAAGTGGAAATAGTAGTTCTTTTATCTTTTCAATATCTCCGAAAGAGGTGAAGGAAATATATCAACTTGACAAATTGCAACTTCATAGTATTATTAGGAGATACGCCAAATCCAATTTTTTTGTAAGTTGATTTGTTTCTCTTCTAGTTTGCCATGGAGGACTTTTGCTCATTATATGTTCTCATAGCTTTTTGGATATGTTGTAAATTGTTGATCTGTTGGAGGTGAGGTCAATGTGCCCCTCCTCTTTTTGTATTTTGCATTTAGATTAATGGACAATCGACAGAGTCAGCTAGACCCAAAATTTACAAACAAAAAAATAAGCTACAACAGGTAGTTACTTGAAGTAAGTAAGTCGTGTAGTAGTATTCTGGTGATTGAGTTGTGATTGATTGATGTACATAGAAGGCTCTTGTGATCAATTGATGCTAATACAATACACCTTATGTTTAAAATTCCGTAAAGTTCATTTCTTGGTGCTCTTGGATCAATCTTGATCCTTGGTTATTTTTCTGCCTTTTCGCTTCCCTTCTATCATATGGTTATACAAGTATTAATCATCACTGATTACAGTGTATGGTGCAAGACACCAATTCAGTACAATACCAGTGGAATTCCTTGATTTTGTTAAATATATTCTTGACATGTTTGTCATTTGGTAAAATGTTTTTATTAATGTGTTTGTTAATGACAAAGTTCAAAGAAGTATATTCTGCCAAAACTGATTTCAGTGCAAGGAAGGATCAGAGTTGTGTTGGTTGAGCTCCAAACCCTAGATCCATGCCTTTCTCTTCCTTTTTACTGTGAAAGTAAAATCTAAGAGAAGCATCAGCAATGTTTTCGCTTACAATGCAGTAAAGATATGAAACATAAAATAGAAGAATAAATATACCGTATTAGACTATATAAAGTAAAAGAACTATCATTTCGTGTTAGCTTCTATGCAATAGGGAGAGCCAATTGTTTCTATTGGAGCACTTTTGATTTCTTATAATGAGAGTTACGGCTAGAGACACATTCCAGGATGTAAATGCTTTGAACTTGGCTCTATGCCTTTGTTGAACTTTTTTCAGTCTTTAAAATGAAGACTAGAAATATGAGGTAACATTATCTTGACCTTGTTTCATGTCCTGTGAAAACGGGGCTAGGAGCTTTGATTTCAGGCTGTGGATGAGATTAGATAGAAAAATATAGCAAGAGTATGATTAAATAGAGTAAGCAGTTTTCTTCTTGAGATAATACCAAATCCTCAGAAATTTGGTTTGTGATATCGTGAAGGGTAAAATTTATACTGTAGGTTCAGCTAATTGTTGTTCTTGAATGGCTCCAACACAAATACAGTAGACTGGGTCAGGGAATCTACCAAGTAAAATGCAACACAATGTAAGATCACTTCATCTTATAAGTTCCTCAATCAAGCGCACTACCGTCTGTAGTCTATTTTTGTTCTCTTCCTGCTTATGAAGGGGAATCAAGGAATGTTAACTTTCTCTTTGAGCTGATGTTGACTCGTGATGTGGTCAGCCTTCCTACCAGAATACCTTTTTAGTTGAGAGCATCCTGTGAACTAGTAAGGATGGAGGAAGCAAAAAACTTATGTGAATGATGTTTTCTATGTAAATGATGTTTTCTTCTTCAAAGGGCAAGAAAAAGTCCATTGAAGACAGAAAACATGAAGGGAAAGAAATGGTAATTCTAAGTTCTACTTGTGCGGCTTTGCCAGTGCTGAGATGATTAATATTACTCCCCTCATGCATTCATTTCTTTCTACCAGTACAAGATATGATACTTAGGGGTTGTTTGGTTTGAATGCGAGTTATGCTGGGATAGGTTATATTGGGATTAGTTATGATGGGATACGTTATATTGAGATTATTTCTAATTGACCGTTTGGTTTATTGTATTCAAAATAATATGCATCGCATAAATTTTAAGAACAAGTTGTTTATTTACCAAAAAAATACCCTTCGCTTTGTTTTATTTTTTGTATTTTTTTTGCAAGCTTTAGTTATTCATTCTTAAAAATAAAATTTTCATTTTATTTAGCTTAAATAATTGTGTGCGCATTCCTATGATGGTACCATATGTATTTAAAAATGAAACTTTCATCTTATCTTATTTAGCTTAAAAATAGAAGTTCTATCATAAGTTTGTTAAAGTAAAAAAGGATTTATTATTTATATCATTTCATTTAAAGCACATATCACTCTTAAATTGTAAAATATTAAAGTTATCTTCATTCTAATTGATGTATAAAATACAAGCTTTCAAGTGATTAGAAGAATATATTATTAAAAATATGTAATTCAGTAATAGAGAAATCAAACTATAAATAAACATAAGAATTAGTCAAACAAATGTATGAATATAAATTATATTTATGTAGTGTAATTTTTTAATTAAAAAATATGAAGAATTATCATAAAAATGAGGATTAATGAAGGTTATGAATGTTATTATACATGGTATTAAAAATAATGTGAGTATACATAAATGTAAAAAGTGATGTATAAAAAGGGTTCAAAGGGATATTTTTGTCATTTTACCTATTTTATCCAGGAATAAGCTATCCGGGGATTACTATACCATCCAAGGGGAGGGATAACTTATCCTGGTACCAATTATTATTCCCGTGATAAGTATTCCGGACTCGCCAAACAAACAACAAACTAAGTGGCACCATAATTTAATCCCAGAACTATTTGGTGTATCCTTAAAAGGAAAACGACCACTTACAGTTTGATAGTGTATTGAGATAGTCTTCCAGCTTCGCATGAACAATACTTGCTCCCTTCACAAACTAGAACTAATGCTTGCTTGCATAGTAATTCAAACCTAATAGTCTCGATCTGCTGAATTTACTGTATTGTGCTTTAAAACTCCCTTACCACATTGTTCTCAGAATAATGCTCACGAAGAATGTGAGAAATTGACAGACCTGGAAGCGACAGTTTCTGTTCACTATGGGATTCCATCTACAGCATCCATTCTGGCATTTGACCCAATTCAACAACTCTTGGCAATAGGAACATTGTGAGTAAAGATGCATATTAATTTATATGCCTTTGAATATTCTTATGATGATGCTTTGTTTAGTCTACCAAACCCTTGTATTACATGTTTTTTATGGCTTATAAGAAGCAGATACTAGTGCATATTTTTTCTCCTACAGTAACAAGGTACGGAGGCCTCTCAACAAGTAGCACATTATTTTAAGGAGTTCATTTGAGGAGTAATAAGTTCCTTGAGAGAATTTCAAACAGTAACGGACATAATTAATGACGTGAATTTTCTGATTCTCTTTGTGATAGCCTTAGCCGGATTCTATAACTGATTTCTTCCGATATGCCCTGAAATGATCAACTTTTTATTTACTAAATTTCTCATGGCTCAGCTGATTGTAGTGCAATCTTTTAGTGGGTGAATTGACATCATTATTAAAGTGGCCATTGTACATAATTCCCAAAATATAACTTGCTGTCTACTTCTCATAGCATCCCATTCTCATCTAAGAGAGGTAGAAAGCTTCAAATGATGCGATGATGGTTGCATAACCCATGCTTGCAATGAACCAGTATAGCCCCTAGAGTTTTAATGGTAAAAAGTGAGGTTGCACAATACTTGGTGCAATAAATACATTTGATAGTTCTTTCAAGGCTGAAGCATCTCCATGTAAAACACCTATTAGGACCAATTGCCATAATTTTCAGGTCACACGGACGTAGCCATTCTAAGCTGAAGTTATAATCCATCCTATAAATACATGAAACTTCTTCAACTTCAGACAATAGTTAAAAACATGCCATTTCAGCTTCTGCATTCCTGTGCAACAAGCTGGAATGCATAGCTTGAAGGAACTGCCATCAACTAGAAGTTCCCATCCTCATGTTTCTACTAGTTTTTCTATAGAATTAATAATTAATAATCATTATAATTACAGGGATGGAAGGATTAAAGTGATTGGTGGATCTAACATTGAGGGCCTTCTTTTCTCTCTGAAGCCATTGCCATTCAAGAATTTGGAGGTTTGTAATCTGAACTGCATGAGGTCTCTGTGTATCTGCAGGTATGCACTTCTCTAAAGTAAGACTGCCAGCATGTGGGAATTCTTCTTGGTGCTGAGGCTCTCTGTGAACGTGTAGTCAAAATATATGACTGATTTTATCTATGTTGTCTTTCTGTTTCTTCTTCCAAGTGCAAGTAAGATTGCCAGCATGTGGGAATTCTTCTTGGTGCTGAGGCTCTCTGTGAACGTGTAGTCAAAATATAATGATTGATTTTATCTATGTTGTCTTTCTGTTTCTTCTTTCCAAGCGCCGTTTCTCCGGAGATTTTTTAATCGCTTGTTGTTTTGGTTTTGGAGTTTGGCATTATCATCTGATGAATTTCGTATCTGGTTTCATGATATTATTGGCAAGCTGATTCTTGACTCTACACTTCCAATTTTTGATGCTGTATAATTTACTACTCGGGTGATGGTTAGCATGCACTTCAAATGTGTATAAGTATAAGCTTTTGAAATGGCTGTGATATTGGTAAAATGTAATAGGACAGGTGTGCTGTGCCTATGTGGAATTTGTAGTTTCAACCCTTATACCTTCATAGTGCATATGTTTTTGTGCTCTTTTGATAAAGATATATTTCTCTTATCTCTTTTCAGTTCCTGCAAAACCAAGGATTTTTAGTAAGCGTCTCAAATGGAAATGAAATTCAGGTAATCTGTGATCTTTCTGCTATGCAATTTGACCTGGTAAAGACTAGTTTCCATGCTAGGCATTACTTGAATCTCTTAGCTCAGTGGTGAATATGTATAGCAATGAGTTTTTACTTTGAGGAACCTTTTGATTTGAGAGAGATAGGCAAGCTAATTCGCACAGACTCAGGCACCCAGGAAACTCTTCTCTCGCATTCATGTGTCTTTTGGGGGAGATGACACTACTGTTAATCAGCCATGAATCTGGGCTACTCTCTTCTTCTCCTCTATCAGTGCTCATATCCTCCCACCTTTTCATATGCTGCATTCATATCTCTTTAATTGTAAATTTCTGTTAACAATTGACAGGTTTGGGATCTACAGAACAGGAGAATATCTTCTAGTTTACAGTGGGAGTCCAATATTACTGCATTCTCCGTTATCTATGACACTCATTACATGTAAATGGGTAGATATTGTTGTTTCAAAGGATTTTTATTCGCCTTATAGTTAGTTTTTTGTTTGATACATGCGATATGACTGTACACAGGTTCGTGGGAGATGAATATGGTTATCTCTCTGTTCTGAAGTACGAGGAAGGAATCATGGAAGTGTTGCCTTATCACATCCCTCCGAATCTTATAGCTGGTAATGGGATTGCTTTCAGATACTGGTGTATAGTAGGTTCATTTAGTTAAAGGATCATGGCTTTACCGGAATTTACTGACTAAATGTTCTTTTAGTCGTATCTTTCTCCGGAGAAACTTAAGATGATGTAAAGCCATTACATTTCTCTTTTATTTCATTCTTTTTAGCCTTCCATTCCAAGTTTGCATATTGAAACTTTCAGCTAATTTTGACCGAGGATAAAACCCATAGTTGTGTTGTTATTGCTTTTCGATTATTTTGCTACTTCTATCATTTTTTTCTTATAGAATGGACTTTTCTCTTCGTTTTAGCCGTTATTCTATATATATTATTTTTTCTTCTTTTATTTGGGGCTGATACATTTGAGCTGATCGGAAATAGCCTCTCTGTCCTCATGAAGTAGTGGTAAGGTCTGCATGCACTCTACCCTCCCCAGACCCCACTTGTGGGATTTCACTGGTTATTTTATATTTCCACTGTCATTTTATCTCTTGTTCAGAATGTTCTTTTGTACCCTATTCTTGTTCTTGGATTTCTCTCTAGTTTTAATTTGCACAGTAAGAAGTTAGAAGAAGAAGAGAATTTGAGAATAAGTGTGTTAATTATTCCCTCAGGCTAGCGATATTAAATAGTTATTATAAAAAACGTAAACAAGTAAGGAAACTAATAAGAATATTATACAATCTCCTAATTGCCTAATTACAGGGATTTGGGCAGTGGTGGAGCCACATTAGAATTAGGAGGTTCATCCGAACCCCCTTCGGCGAAAAATTATACTATTTATATATGGTAAAAATAATTTTTTATGTATATATAATAGATGTCGAACCCCCTTCGATTAGTTCGCCACTGAATTTGGGGATATTCCCATATCTACACTATCTAACTATCCCACATTTAACACAGTATATGTCATGACCCAAAAACCGAGGTCTATGATAGCACACATCCGAAAATTCATGCTAATGTGTAAACCGAGTTGTAAACCACATATGAGACTCCCATAAGGGGAAGTTAGGCCACAACTGAAAAGTCAAGAAGTGCATAGATGAATATCCCCAAAACTTAGTGTCATAAGTATAAAGAACATCTTATACAACCTTAAAGTGATAAGTACAACACAAGTCTTCGAATAATAGTAAAGACTGAAAGAGAAAATGGAACTAATGGTGATCCGAAACACAGGATTTCACCATTAATTCGAAATAATTTGACCGCTAGAGATGATCAACCACCATGAGGAGTACCCTACCTAGGATCTGAATAAAAAATGACATAGAAGTAGGGGTGAGTACAATCCACATGTATTCAGTAGGTTCAACCAATTGAGTATAAGGAATTGATCAAACTTATGAAATAAACTAAGGAACACTTTCACCTACATACAGAAAAGTCCCACTTCGGCATCGGTGCCACCAATTTATATAGAACAATGCGAATACAATACATATATTAGGTCAAAAAAATATCAAATATCATCAGATAAATCAAATGCTCAAAGATCAATGCAATGCAATGATATGGTGGAATCAAGGCTGTCGCACAACCTGTCGTATACACCATGTTGAGCTAAGGCTTCCAAACAAGGATCCACAGGAGATTGCAGTCCATATACCAAATCACAATCTTATCTCATCAACTTGCCACCTAGCTCATGGTCAAGGATATAAAAAGTGTCTCATTTTCTTTCTCAAAAAGATTTCCACATTTCTCAACTTTCCAAGATTAGTGATGTGATGTGAGGATGAATGCTTCACAACACGTATGACATGGAGGTAATAATCAACTCAACATGGATAAAAAGATTCAAAGTTCTCAAAACTCAATCAAATCATGATAAACACCCTCATATAAAAATAATGGAAAAGAGTTCATTTGAAATAAGTGACACCATTTGGAAAATATTTCATTTCTCAAAGTATGCTAAAATTCCAAACTCAACCCCTCTCTCAAGCATTACAAGTCAAATAGTGTTATAAGCCTTTCTCACAGGTAACTCATTAACCATATGCTCACAAATCAAATGGAGTAACAAATAAGGCTCACACACAGGCTAAAACTGTACTAGTAAGCAGCCACACAGGCAATACAATGTAATTTAACAATCCCAAAATATATTACGATCCCATCCCAAAGTCTATGACATAAGAACGATCAATTATCCAATCTTAATCTCAAAGAAAGATAGCTAAACCTACCTCGAAGGCCAAAAACTGCATCTAAATGCTCCATAAAGCTTTAACCTCAAGTACCAACTGCGAAACGATCCCTAACTATCAAGAATAGAAAGAATTCGTCAAAAGGAGTCATACGATACCCATATTGCAAGGTTTAAGATCTGGGGTCAAAATTGCCCAAAAATCACCTCGAAAACGACAAGGGCAAAGTTTGAAAATTGGCTTCTACACATCAAGAGGAGTTCGTGGTTAAAACCCATTAAAATCGAGTAAGAAATTCATGAAATTACTAATTTGAAATTTGGGAGAGACACAAAACCCAAATTGAAATCTTGGCTTTGAAATGTTTTTGAAAGATGAAATTGATAAAAAATGATTTAAAGTTGATAAAAAAAACTTACACAATGAATTCTCACGAAAAATTACTTCAAAAATCGCTTTCCCAAAGTTCCTATAGTTTGAAAATGGTAAAATGTGAAAAATGGGAAGAATTTCCGAAGTTGACACTGTTTTTGCTCTTCGCAATTGCAGTCCACTTACCTCCGCGATCACAGCGCACAAGGAAGGTGTTCGGACGATCGCAGCGCAGCAGTCGCGAACGCAAAGAACTGGAAGAGGTACATTGCAATCGCGGGACTACTCGCAGTGATCACAAAGAACACGACAAGGGACACCTCTTCGCGAACGCGAAAAGTATACCTGCACCAGAGCAGCAACAATTCAAACATTCAAAGTCTCCGAACAGACTCTTGGAATTTGTTTGGAGTCCGATAAAAATAAGACGGATATGCTACCCCACTAAAATTGACATTCCCGACTCAATGGAATCGTTGGATTTTTTAAAAAAGTTGTTATGACCAAAATATTCCTACGAACCTCTCTTAGGCCTAAAACTCAAATTTTAGCCTAAATATTCAAAATGAATTCTAAGTTCTCGGAGCTTTGTCCAACCATCATACTAGATCAAACTTGACGTTCTGGACGCAATAAAACTGACGGAATCACCATCCGATGCTCGGATCTTGGAATATTGACCAAAGTCAACTATCTCGGTAAAGTTCCATCCAAGGTCTCAAAATCACCAAAATATCTCCCGATCGCATTGGGGACCACACAACCGATTCCCGATATATAAACAAAGCATAAAACCGCTAAGGGGAAGTGCAAAATGGTTATTTCGTATGAAAAAGTAATTTCTCAAGAATTGAGGCATTATACTATATCAGATCTGCATTAGTGGGACCCTGGTTATTTAATTTCTTTCTCTTGTTATACGTAACATTTTAGGGAAAACTTACGATTGATCAATTTGCAGTCAAGATTTGGCAAGAAAAATGACTATAAACTTTTGACAATTTTATCTAAGCTCAATTGCATTTGTAGTCACAACACTACTGGAAAGCTATAACTTGAACTAGAGGCCAAACAGTGAAGTGTTGTTTGACATGCACTAACAATATCTGCTATATGTGATATATGATTGGCATCTAGTAAGCCTTAAAATTAGCACATAGATTGATGGTTCATGTAAGAGCATTGACATTAACACGCAGGTTGATGTATGGCAAACGTTACACCAACCAGTCTTTTGGAAATTTCTTTAAGTTTTGATGTGCTCGTAGTAACTCAATTGCTTTGTCAGCGATGGAATATATTTTAGGATTTCCCAGAAGAGCACAGCATGAATAACCTTATGAATTTACCATGAGAAAAACAAATCTTTCGAGTTAGGAGGTAGAAGAGTAGGACGACAACTGATAATTAGAAACTCTTAAGGTCAATATGAGGAAGAAATGCATTTCATGAAAGTTTTCCCCTTTTCTTGGAAGGTGCTGACTTGTAGGAGTGCGTCAGTATCCTGTGCTCTTTTAGATCTTCCAATTCTTGCAAATTGCAGTGTGGTTTTTATCCTCCAAAAGCAACTGTACAGATGAATACAATTTCTGTAGACTAACGTATGTGAACATCTTCTCATATTCCCATAATCATCTGTTGCAGAAGCTGCTGAGATTTCAATTCCCAACCAACTCGCCATTGTTGGTTTACTTCCCCAACCTAGTTCACATGGAAACAGGTAAGAGATCATTGAAATTTCTCCCTTTTTTGTCGTCCTTAGTTTTTCATCTTCAGAGTTGTTTTCAGCATCCACATTATTCTGTTTCTTATCACACGTCTATCCTGGTCTCTTGCTGCACTCAAATACTTTCTTTTAGGGTCTTAGTGTTGTCTTTCTTTTTGTTTCCTCAGGGTCCTGATTGCTTATGAGAATGGATTAATTGTTCTCTGGGACATTACAGAAGATCGACCTGCTCTTGTTAGAGAGTTTAAACAACTCCAATCAAAGGATGAAATTGTTGTTTATGCTTCAAAACATGCTAGTGAAGAAAAGTTCCGTGCTTCATCAGATAATCAAGGAGGGGAAAAAGAAATAAGCTCACTCTGTTGGTTGTCATCTGATGGGTCCATTTTGGCTGTTGGTTATGTTGATGGGGATATCTTGTTGTGGAATTTATCAGTTTCTGGCAAGAAAAGTCAGGATGCTGAAGCTTCGTCTAGTTATGTCAAACTGCAACTCTCAGCAGGAGACAGAAGGCTCCCTGTTATTATTCTGCGTTGGTCTGCTAAAAATACACAGAATGATTATGGGGGCCAACTATTTGTCTACGGTGGTGATTCAATTGGATCGGATGAAGCCTTGACGGTAAGCGCTAATCCTAATCCTAATTTAATTTCCCATCTTAATCTTGTTGTGTATCTCCATCATAATTTTGTTAGCATTCAGCAAATATTGCATTTATAAAAGATTGAGATATGCAGAATCAAAGCTCAATTTATTGACTTTTTGAATGAAATGGATCCAGATGAAGTGAAAGATAATAGAGGACCATAAAGTTGATCCTTAACGGCTTGAAATTAAAGTTTTGTTGTTATTGTTGTAATCGGTAAAAGTCTAAGGAGTAATCTAACTTTTACCCCAAAAAGGTAACAAAACTGATTTTCAAATTTTTAATCTAAATGTTGAGAATATAATTAAGTAAATAAAAGTGTGCTCTCCCTAACAACTTAAGCTTTAAGATGAGATGGTCACATGCTTCAACATGATACCAGTGTAGACAGATGTCCTGGGTTTGAGTCTCGATGCCACCCGTTACTAAAAAGAATTTCCATATGCTTGTCCTGTTAAAGAAGAATCAAGCCCGCACTTAAGGGGTTACATTGAGAATATAATTAAGTAAATAAAAGTCCGCTCTCTCTGATAGGTACAACCATCTTCCTTTCAAATCCAATATGACAGTTTTGCATAAAGATGGGGGAGAATAGGTTTTACTTTAGTGCTGGTTTTATAGCATCTCTACCTCCACGAGCTAGTAGTAAGATCTGCATACATTCTACCCTCCCTAGATCTCACTTGTTGGATTTTACTAGGTATGTTGTTCCTGGTTTTTTAAGTTCTTTGACATCACTAGTGGTCATCTGATAGGCATGAATGGGTGGAAAGAAGAAGTAATTTGATGAGAAGATCATCCATAAGCAACAAGATCATGTAATGAATTTGTTTTGTGCTTAGATCGGCCTCCAAAGATCAGCAAAAAGTACTTAGGAGATGGAAAACCACCGGAACATGATGCAGAGCGCTTCTGCACCAGGAAATTTAATGAGTATGAAAGATACATGAGCATATTATCCTTGAAGGGAGGTGAGAGAAGAGTCATTATTATCCCCGAAACAACCTTGACTGCTGGTTGGTTTGATGTTGCATTTAAGATAGAGAGGTTCATTAAATTTTCTTCAAAGTTGGACTTGGCAGTTCTTCCCAGAGCAACTGAAACCAACTACTCATATGTTAAGGTAGTGCAAGAAAGTAAATGGTAGTCCAAGAATCTTAGAGAAGCTGAGGTGAGGATAAGAAGGGTATAAAGGTTTGAGATGTAGAAGAGAAAGCTGATTTTATTCATGAGCAATGTGCTTCTTATATAGAGCAGATGCAACCCTGAAATACTAAACCAAAGATACATCATAATCTGATAAGATACAGTGCAACTAAACACAGGAAACTACCGAAAGTCCTAAATGAATAAAATTACTAGAATACAGAAAGTAAATAGCTAGAAAATAGGAAATAGTAACAAACTCCTAAACTAAAGGATAACAAATGTTATCCGTTAATACGTCCCTGCAAGTTGGGGGTGACTGGAACAAGCCCCAACTTGTGAAAATGGCGCAAATAATTCTGTACATGAAAAAGAGACTTGGTAAAGATGTCGGCAACTTGATCAACAGAGTGAAGGTGACGAAGTTCAAGTGCTTTTTGTTAAACTTGCTCACAAACAAAATGAAAATCAATAGCTACATGCTTTATTCTACTGTGTAACACTGGATTAGCACAAATGTAGGTGGCACTAACGCTGCCACAGAGGAATGTTGGTGGATCAGAGAGTGACAACGAAGCTCATGGAGCAATTTTGTGAGCCAATTGTCTTCAGAAACAGTAGCTGCAACAACTCAGTACTTGGCTACCATGGATGAGTGTGAGACAGACTTGCTTTTTAGAAGACGGAGAGATTGATGAGTTCCCAAGGTAGACAACAAAACCTGTTGTTAAGGTTCTGTCTTGTGGATTTACAGCTCAATTGGAGTCGGAATAAGCGAGTAAACAATCTGTGACGTAGCTGTTTAACAGCTCTCCTGCTGGGTTCTTTAGTTCACAAAGAGGTCTCAGGCAGGGAGATCTGCTGACCTCCTTTTTGTTCCTACTGGTTATGGAAGGTCTCAACTATATGATTAAAATGACTTAGCCTAAGTGGGTGGGTTAGAGATTTTGAAGCAGCAACAGTTGATGGTGGCAGCATGGAAATGACTGCTCTTCTGAGAGCCGTAGGTCAGCAAAAATAAAAGGGTTGGCTGCTTTCTTTTTCTTTTCTTTTAATAAAAATTATTAATGGTTAAAATTACCAATAAACCTTTCATTAAAAATTAGGGTTATTACATTCTCCCCAACTTAAAATAACGTTCGTCCTCGAACGCGTATAAAACCATACCAGAAGTGTCAAATAAGTGAGGATATCTCTCTCGCATGTCCGCCTCGGACTCCCAAGTAGCCTCTTCGGTTGGATGATTGCGCCATAAGACTTTCCCTGAAACTATCTTCTTCGACCTCAGTTGTCGCACTTGCCTATCCAAGATAGATATTGGACCTTCCTCATATGCTAAATTCTCATAGCTCCACATCCTCTATATTAATCTTATGGCTATCATCACGAACATACCGTCGAAGCATGGACACGTGTAATACAGGATGTACAACGGACAATCTCGGAGGTAAAGCAAGTTGGTATGCCACCAATCTAATTCGATCTAAAATTTCATAAGGACCAATATATCTAGAACTCAACTTACCTTTTCGACCAAATCTCATAACTCCTTTCATAGGAGAAATTTTCAAAAAGACCTTTTCGCCCTTCAAAAACTCCACATCACGAACTTTCTTATCTGCATAAGATTTCTGTCTACTTTGTGTTGTTCGAAGTTGTTCTCGTATCACTGCAACTTTCTCTAAGGCCTGCTGAACCAAATCTGGATCTAGTAATTGTGCTTCGCCAGGTTCAAACCATCCAGTTGGTGATCGACACTTGCGACCATATAGAGCCTCATACGGTGCCATCTGTATACTCAATTGGTAACTATTATTATAAGCAAACTCTGCCAAAGGCAATTGGTCATCCCAATGTCCACCAAAAACAATTGTGCAAGCTCTAAGCATGTCCTCCAAGATCTGAATAACCCGCTCAGACTGTCCGTCAGTTTGGGGATGAAAAGTTGTGCTCAACTCAACCTGTGATCCCAATGACTTCTGAAAAGACTTCCAAAACTCAACAGTGAATTGTGCACCTCGATTTGATATTATTGAAATAGGCACTCCATGAAGCCGAACTATCTCTCGAAGGTAAATATCTGCTAACTGCTTTGCAGTATAAGTAACTTGAACTGGTATGAAATAGGTAGATTTTGTGAGTCTGTCCACAATTACCCAAACTGAGTCATGCTTCTTGAAAGTATTCGGCAACCCAATAACAAAGTCCATACTAATCCTTTCCCACTTCCACTCTGGGATAATCAAATTTTGCATTACTCCACCAGGTTTTTGATGTTCATATTTGACCTGTTGGCAATTCAAGCAACTAGTCTCATGCTTTAAAATATCAGCCTTCATACCTCTCCACCCGTACAAACCACGCAAGTCTTGATACATCTTTGAAGCACCTGGATGGATGGAGTATCGCGAGCTATGAGCCTCTTCAAGTATTAGC
>JBCEWC010010217.1:0-17888 GCA_038996855.1 Solanum aculeatissimum | reverse complement strand
GAACTCTCGGAGGACTTTCTGTTACGTTTGACGAGCAACCAAACGGACCGTCTAAGGTGAGATGACCCATGTCACCTACCGTCTAACCTCCCTTAAACTCGAAAATCATATCCAAGCCTTGGCCTAGCCACTATCCAACTTCACGGGATAGTGGACGGCTCGTTAAATGCCAAACGACCCGTTAAAGGTCCCGTCAACCTATACTTTGCTTAGGGGTGGTTCCAAACCACCCCAAGATCACTGGAACATCCCACAAGGCACTAAACGGACCGTGCAATGTTTCACAGTCCGTGACAAAGTCCTTGGCCACTTTTCTGAGCCTATCTCCAATGGCTTCTGAATTTTAGGTAGTCTCACTGTTTAGTCCATATCTCCCTCATCCGAAGTCCAAATTGAATGAAACCACTTTTGTTGAAAAGATAACTCAAATAGATTAAATTTTATATGTAGTATCCCACATGGTTCATCCTACATCAAAAGTTATGACTGTTTGAAGTACACTGCCGAAACATTCCCTCTATGCCACTAACTAGCCCAATTTGCATTCGGCCACTTAAACTCAACCCGTGGCTACCAAAACTCAACCATGGCTTGTAGTACATCATATAATTCCAATCATAAGTAGATTTTTCAAAAGTTTCCGGGTTGTTACACTAAAATATTCATACAAGGGTTGCTATAATCTCTCTCATAGCTTTCCTAAACATTTAGTTGAAACCCTTATCATTAAAACACACTTCATTTAGATATAATGTAAACTATCTAGGTGGTTTCAACGAATTTAAATTTTAAATCATGTAATGTTAGAGGATTGTGCATAATGTTATACAATTCATCAATTCGGATGGTTCATAAAATAACCCACCATGAACTTTCAAAATCCTAGGTAGCATGTCATAAAACATCTTGTAGGCTATCAAACTTTCCTAATATAACTTAAATTCATAGATAAAGACATTATATAAAAATAAATACATCATAATATAAGTATTTGAAGAAACACTATAAAACCCATGAAATTTTCTTAACTTGAAATGTAGTGGATAAGTGAAAATACTTAGGCTTCATGGGTGGAGTGAACTCATGAATGAAACACACATACCTGGAGTGAAAAAACTTCAAGAAAACCCAACAATGGAAGTCCGAGCTTGAAACCCTAATTCCTTCCGTTCAAACAAGCCTTGAGAGTTGAGAGTCTTGAGTGAATTTGAGTGGAATTTGTAGTTGGATGAGAATGGGAGTGTAATGGTAGGTTTTAGGGATGATATGGGTATATTAAGGCCACAAACAATGTAGTTTGGGACTTAGGATGAGAGGAAAAGTCTAAAATTTCCTTTATTAAAAATTGTCAGATGGAAACCATGACCCTAGTATACGGGTCGTAGATCAATATATGGCTCATAGATAGGGGTTCCGTCCTGGTTACACCCCAAAACTTCCGAAACTAGAACTCTCAACCCCAATCTACAAATGCCCATCTGTGACTCATAGTTCCATCTACGGATCGTAAACACCCCGTGTAGGTTCACTCAATACTTAGGAAATTTTAAACTTTAGAACACGAACCACGAAACCTATATAGAACTCATCAACCAAACCATGACCCATACATGGTCTCATCCTAGTTACAACTCTCCTAACTTCAAAAACTTGAATCCTGACCCTTCAATCTACAAATACCTATCCACGGCTTATAGCTCTTTTTACAAGTTATTCGTATCCTTCGTACATCAACCCCCAACTTTAGAATTTTACCAAGTCCCTTTCTCATCTATGAGACTTATCTATAACCCATAGACCTAACCACGGGCTATAAATAGGGCCCCTTCATCTCCGCATCAGAACCTAATTTGTATTTCTTTTCGTATATTGACCTTTTAGAACATGGGGCATTACAATATCTCCTCCTTAGGAACATCCATCCTCGAATGAGACAAAAGCAAGCTTGAGTGGAGTAAACAAATAGCTAACAACCCAGTATGAATGCAAAAATGCAACTTAAACATCATTTTCATGAAAATGTCAAACTTATGTATTAAATGTCATTTAAATGCAGTCTCACAAGTATGTATACATGCATAATGTCATGAAAGTTGAAGCGTAAGAAAATTGAGATCAGGCATGAATATTTTAATATTGTAGGCTTGAGTAGAATGAAAGAGATAAGGGTATGATTTCATCATGTCTACTTCTGTTTCCCATGTGGCACTTTCAACTTGTTGATTCCTCCAAAGAACTTTGATGGATGAAACTTCTTTGTTTCTCAACTTGTTCACTTCTCAGTCTGAGATCGATCTCAACCAGAACCTTTTCATAGGTCAAGTTTTCCTCAACACTCACATCTTCCAAAGGCACAATAGAACTTGGATCTCCCAATAACTTCTGAAACATTGACACATGAAACACCAGATGAACCTTACTCATTTCTGATGACAACTCCAACTCATAAGCCACCTAACCTACCTGTTTAAGAATCCTATAAGGCCCTAATCTAGGGCTCAATATCTCTTTCCTACCAAATCATACTATACCTTCTATGAGTGAAACCTTCAAGTAGACCCAATCATTTATATAAAACTCAAGATCCCTCTTCCTAACATCGAAATATGACTTTTGGTGACTTTGAGACATCTTCAACCTCTCCCTTATAAGCCTCACCTTCTCCGTAGCATCAAAAATCAAGTCGGGACCAATCAAAGTCATTTTACCAACATTGAACCAGCCTATTAGAGATCTACATCATCTTTCATATAAGGCCTTAAATAGTGACATCTCTATACTAGAGTGATAACTATTGTTGAAGGTGAATTCAATGACAGATAAGTGATCACCCAAAATTTCCTTGAACTCCAACACGCAAGTCCTTAACATGTCATCTAAATTCTAAATTTTCCATTCGATTTTCCCATCTATTTGAGGATGTAAGGCGGTACTTATCATCACCTTGGTACTAAGACCTCATTAAAATGACCTCTGAAAATGATAAGTGAATTGGGTACCATGATCTGATATGATGGACAATGGCACACCATGCAACCTTACCAACTTATGAATATATAACTTAGCATACTATTAGGCACTATATGAAGTTTTGACCAATAAAAGGTGATCCAACTTTGTCATTCTATCAACAATCATCCAAATAGAATCATATTGCTTCTGAGTACGAGGCAACATGATATTCTTAGATATTTTTCTACCTCTGACAAAACCTGATTTGTTCGGAGAAATAATCTTGGTAAAAAATGGAACCAATCTACTACACAACTTAGAGATAATCATATTAGAGAAATTATTGAGTCTAATAGGTCTGTATTTAATCAACTTATTAGGATGTTGAATCTTAGGAAGTAATACCAGACATGCATGAGTCATGTATCTAGGCATGACACTTCCACAAAAAAAAGACTGAACAGCAGTAAGAAGATCCATCTTAATTATATCCCAACTCACTTGGTAAAACATTCCACTCATACCATCTGGACCTGTAGAAGAACTAGGATTCATTGAAAAAATTACCTTCTTGAGCTCCTCCACAGTAGGCATAGCCAGAAGAATTTGATTATGCTCCTCACTAACCATCCTTGGAATACATTGTAATATGTCTTCATCAATTCTGATCTAATGACCAGTAAAGATGCCCTGGAAATAATTACAAGCAGTAGCAACAATATTCTCATCCCCTTGTACCCAATTATCATTACCAATGCACACTTTGTGAATGAATAATCTCCTTCTTCTAGCCCTTATCACAGCATGAAAATACTTAGAATTGCATCCCCTTCTCTAAACCAGTAGAGTTGAGTTTTCTATTTAAGAATTGACTCTTCCACCTTCATGAACCTGATACATTCAGCATTAATACTATGGAGTTTGGTTCTGCTCTCTTCAGAATTATTTTGAATAATTTCCTCTTCAGCCATCCTAACTCTTTCTTCATATTATCAAACAGAAGCAAAGATATCACCATATTCTCTTTTAGACTAAGCACTAAGAGTAGTAGATACTCTTTTCATTTTTTTGATGAAATCTACCTATATAACTGGCCTCAACATCTCTATTCTAGAAGTTTTTGACAATAGTTAAAAAACTATTATTCTCAGCCCAACAATGAAGAAACCTGAAATATTTTATAGGACTATTTTGTCTAGGACCCACTTTTTGAAGGTGATCAATATTAGTTTGAGGCATTATTGTCAACCATTTTTCATTTACCATAGCTCTATCAAGCCTTTTCCATACTCTAGCTTCAGTAGCCCTTTGATTATACCAAGTAAATGGTTGACCATTAAACCCAAGATAAGTGAGTCCACATGCTTCAATAACACTAATAAACTCAAAACTCTTGTTGATATTAAACATCAAGTCCTTTTTTCTTCATCCGGAGTAATAATCACATTAAAATCTCCAATGGCACACAAAAGAACATCCATAGTAGAAAAATGAAGTAATCTATCTCATAAGGGTCTTCTAAGATGATCTCTACACTTAGCATAAATGAAAGACATCTAGAACTTGTCACTCAATTCAACTTACTGAACCTCACAAGTAATGTTTTGATCATCAGCTTCCAAGATCTTACAAATATAATTAGAGTTCCATAAGAGTCAAATCATGCCATTTGGATTATTCACAGCATTATCCATCCCCAATTGAATTCTAATACTATTAAGGCAAGAAAAATCATCAAATGATTCCAGGATAGAAATCAAACCAAGATTGCACATCTTTCTGAGATTTTGGAGTCTCTCTAAGAAGCCTTTGGTATTTATGTCTCTAGTTTTCCAGCAAACAGATTTGATCATCATAAATATCTGCTTTGGAATCTTGTAGTTGGTCTACTAGAATTAGCAGATACATTTCTAATAGGTTGCTTATTACTATGCCTCTGAACCTTTCTACCTCTGGGAGATAAACCATGTTTCCCAGTAGACTCATGAATCATTCCTTGGATATCCTCCTGAATATTCAACATTCTTGAATAAGATAGTACCAGGTCCATCATCATCATTTCCATCTACATATTTTGTGTCTTGATCAATCTTATTTTTAGAATTAATGACTTCATATTCATCATTGATAGAAGGGAGAGTGTTGAATCTGTAATCACCTTTGAGTCCCTGAGGAACTTGTGTAGACAAGGCTATAACATTGGCTTGGTCTGCTTCTCTTTGCATTATCCTCTTGATAGCATCTCTCCTCTTCTTACTAACCTCTCCTAATATTTATTATTAGGAGATATTCATAGGATCACTCCTAGACAAACTCCCTGACTTAAAATTCTGATTAATATTATTGTTCTGATATTGATTAGGAAGTACACAACAACCTTACTGAAGTAGTCCAGTATTGTTGATAGGTATACCTCCAAAACTCATATTATTAACTATCTAACCAGTTTTTTCATGTTGTAACTCAGAAATCTGGCATGTTGAGGAATACCAAATGATTGCTCAACCTGATAAGTAGAAGCAGTGGCTCTAAAGTCATTCCTAGGGTCAGTGTAAGGGTGCTCATGTAGAACATGAGCCAGAACCCTCCCCCTGGTCTCCCCTTCTTGCAATTTAGTAGGTTACTCTTGTTTGTCCCCATCCACACCTCCATCAACTTCAGAAAATTTAACAGAAATTAAAGGAGTTTGGGGTAGAGGGATCATAATGTCAATACCTAAATTGCTTGGATCATTATTAACTCCAACCTTTCCTGTATGCTCATTTTGACAAGATACAATTTGTTGCTCATCAGTAGTAGGAGAAATTAAGTCAATACCAGACTCTTGAGGAAGCATATCATTCTCAACACTAGCCTTCTCCTTAGGATCAGTATCATGAATAATTAAAACCTCTCCTTCATTGTGATGTGTAAGTTGATCCTGAGTGGCAAGATCAATATAAGCATTATGAGATAAAATAGAGTTACATGTCTACATTACCTTGTTGTGATGGATTGCAGCATCCTTTTTCAACTGAGTGGAGGCATGATTTTTTCCTTGTCTCCTCTTCTAAGTGTACCACTGAGAATGTTGTTATTGTTTCTTATTATCAATTATTACTTGTTGTGTAGCCTCATTAGATTTGGGAACACCTTTTTCTTCTTGATTTCCAAATTCAAACTTCTTCTTGTCAGAAACACCCATAGACAGCCCCTTTATTTCAAGTTCTAATTCCTTCATCCTTTTTTATCATCATCCCTCCTTTTAATGGTGCAAACTTAAACCATATGCCCTTGATATTTACAATAATGACAATAATTTGGTATACTCTCGTAGTGCACTTCTTGCCATCTTCCAATAGTAAGATCATATTCATCAAATCCTATTCAAACATGGGGAGGTCTTACTTTGGTTAGATCCACTTGGACCCTAACTTTAGCTAGACTACCCCTATTGTTTTTTAACAGAAGCTGCATCTAATTACAACACCTTACCAATATGACATAGAAGAGTAGAGACAAATTTCTTGTTATAACAATGCCAAGGAAGCTCAGGAAGTGTAACCCATATTAGAACAATAGGAGTCTTATCCTCAGGCTTGAAAGTAGGAGTCCAACACTGAATTCTCATAAGTTGACTCTCTATGCTCATCCTTTGCTTAGTCCACATGCTCCCACTCACTTCGGGAATAAATCAGAATACATTAATAAAGACAACCAGAAAGCTACCAAGGAATGGATTAAACACTAGATTCATAAGATCCATAAACACCATTGGAGTATTAGTCAACCCTAACGACATTACCACAAACTCAAAGTGCCCATATCTAGTCTGGAAGGTTGTCTTGGGAATATCACACTCCCTCACTTTCAACTGAAGATAACCAGAATGAAGGTCAACCTTTTGAGAAATGGGTGGTAACAACCCGAAAATTTTTAAATTTTATAGTGGTTAATCAAGGTCCATTTTGAACCTGCTTTGGTTGGCTAGTGGTCATCATGGGTCGTACTTATGTGGTCATGTTCAAAGGAATCGCATTGGTTGAGTTTTGCATGAGGTTGTATGGTAGTACTGACTTTGAATAGCCATATCTCTTGGTACAGGATGAACTGTGTGGGCCGCAACCTATAAAAGTGAAGCTCTTCGAGCTATCTTCACAATGCAATTAGTTTCACTCGAATCAGAGTTTAGATGTGGAGTTTATAGCAGTTGAGGTAAGACTGTTTGTGCACGAAAGTGTTTTGCAAAGGAAGGGACAAGTTGGCTAAGGCAGGGCCACACGGAAGAACCACGAACCGTGTGAGGGTTCACAGCCCCTAAGCCCATCCGTGGGATGATCCAGAGTGTGAGCTAGGTGATGGACCAAGGCCTCAAACCAAGTGAGGCTGCACGGACCAGTTCACGGTCCGTGTGATGCCTCACGGTTTGTGGGGGCACCCGTAGAGGGGTCCAGAGACTTGCTTGGACCCTGGGACAGGACTTCGAGCCAAGTGAGGCTCCACAGACCAGTTCACAGTCCGTGTGATGCCTCACAGCCCGTAAGCCAGCCTGTGAGGTGATCCAGAAAGTTCCCAGGAAATGCAAGCCAAGGTCGTGACCAATGTAGCCACACGGTCAAGTTCACGGACCGTGGACTGTTGTACGGTCCGTGTAGCTATTTTGCGTCCCCAGTTCCCAGCTATTTTCTCCATTTCATTAATAATTAAATTATAATTTTAATTGATCTTAGGGTCATTTTAGTCTTTCTAAACTCTTCTAAAACCCCTAAATTTAACCCTAATCACTTCTAATTCATTCAAGCTCTTGAACCTCTTCAAATTTTCTCTCAATTTTCCCTCAACCTCCATTGAAAACAAGCTTGGAAACTTGGGGAAATTGGATTCTTCTTCAGATTCTTCTTATTCTTCTTGAGTAATTAAAGATATGTGAGATTGATTCATGGTTATTCTTTCAACTATGAAGACCTAAAACTTCTCTTTTCAATTTGATGAATTTTGACTTCCATTAAAATTGGGTCTTTTAATTTATGGATGGTTTGCCCCAATTAAAGTGTGGGTTGTGTTAATTTATTTATTTCAAAGTGTATTGAGCCCCTAATTGATAAATTTCATTGATTTCATGATGTTTCAAAAATGCATATCCCCTTGGATCTTGAATTAAAGTATGGATATTAAGAATTTTGCTTTTAATTGATGATTTCATTATGCTTTGCATATGAACTTATCGTATTGATGATTTAAAAATTGTTATCCACTACCCATGTTACTCTTGACCATCCATGCATTGCATTCATGAGCATGAAAGGCTTGTTATGATGAAACTCTTGCTAAGGGCTTGGCCTTCTTGATATGATATGACTTGATTTGATAAGACATGGGAAATGACTAGAATGTGATCACATCTTGTCTTGATATTGGATCTATGAGCATCTTGGGTGTTTACACCATATTGTTATGTTAGAATAGTCTATGCATTCATCTTGGACTAGACATTTTGAACTTTTGTTTGGCTTTTTAGCCTAATTATGGAAAGACTTGAAATATGATTTGGGCTTGTAGCCAACTTTGCATTGCTTTGACTTGAAGTATTGAAAACTCCATTTTGGAAACTTGTATATGTATATGTATTCTCGTGGGATGAGACTTAGCACCGAGGGATTGGAGTCGGGGTAGACTATCTCCAAGGGTACATACTCTTTTCCGTCAAACCATGTGCCAACATGGGATTTCTCCCTTGATAGGATGACTTGCTTTGTTACCCCTATTTATAGGGCGCTTGGGATCTACCTGGTAAGTAGTCCAATTCCAAGTAGTGGCTCGCTTGGTCTCTCTTGTTGTCGGTTGAGGTCACATCCCCGCTATGATATGTAGGTTTGCATTTATGCATCACGGCACTTCATAGCATATTTTTAGGATATTGTTCCCTTGCTTATACATATTCTATCTATACGTATACGTTCCATTGCCATCTATCTTATTGGTAGGCTCATGATCATGTGCATTGCATGCTCGCATACTTAGTACATTATATATGCTAACCCATACTCTTTGTCTACGTGATCTAGCCATGTAGGGATCGGAGATGATTTCCTTCCACCATTGGACGTCTAGTGAAGACTTGAAGTGTTGCTTGTGGTGAGCCCTATACTCCAAGGGCAATACCCAATTTCATCTACCTTATGTCTTTATTTACATTTTCTTTATCTTATGACTTAAGGGTAAGCCCGGAATATGTCGAGGCCCCGTCTCATCTTATGTACAGGCATTGTTGGACATATCGAACTCTATTGTATGTTATGCTATGTGTTGATTGAAATGATATGACTATCTATGTTTGGGATGATTTCTTATGTTATGCTTCTATTTTCGCTTATGTTATTGTGAATGTTGGAATGGGAATGTGTTTATGTGGAAAGTCCCTAACCCTTTCTTGCCCCCATAGGTTGAGTCATACTTACCCGCCCCTTAGAACGTAATTGCTATATGCTATGTGATTCATGCTTATCCCATTCCCGGAAACATCCTCATAGCTTGAGTCCAAAGCCCCAGAATCCCCTAGACTTATGTGTTATTTGCTACTTTTACACGCTTCTGAACTGATGATGTGTGTGATGATGCTAAAATGGCTTGATCGAGGACTCTCAGGTTCTCCTTCGTCATGTCACATCTAGGCCCTACTCTCGAGTCGTTACATGGGTGGACCCTTGAAGTTGATCAAATAAATCATCAATCCTAGGCAACGGATATTTATTCTTGATGGTTCCTTTATTCAATTGTCGATAGTCAATACACATCTAAAAAGATCCATCCTTCTTTCTCAAGAATAACACAGGAGCACCCCAAGGAGAAATACATGGCCTAATAAAGTCCTTCTCTAATAGATCCTTCAACAGGTCTTTTAACTCTTTTAATTTAGTCGGTGCCATATGATAAGGAGGTATGGAAATAGGTTGATTATCCAGAAGGAGATCTATGCCAAATCTACTTTCCTTTCGGGAAGAATACCGGGAAAATTATTAGGAAACACATCTGAAAACGTATTAACCATTGGAACTGACTCAAGAGTAGGTGACTCAGACTCCACATCTCTAACCCTCACAATATAATAGACGCACCCTTTAGAAATTATTTTTTTGGGCTTTGAGATAGGAAATAAATCAACCTTTAAAAGCGGAGTCACTACCTTCCCGCTCAGGAATAGGCTCATTCCAAAACTAAAACTTAACCTTTCGGGTTCTACAATCAATAGAGGCATATGAAGCATACAACCAATCCATCCCTAGAAAAATATCAAAATCAAACATCTCAAGTTCCATAAGATCACACAGAAGGACTTTATGTAAGACTGAGACAAGACAACCCCTATAAACTCGTCGACCAACAATAGACTCACCCATGGGAGTATAGACTAAAAAGGGATCTCTCAAGATTTTAAGACTCAAACAAAACATAACAGCCAAAAGAGGAGTCACGAAAGATAAATTTGCACCCGAATCAAGCAAAGCATAAGAATCAAAAGCAAAGACTTTTAACATACCTGTCACCATATTTTGAGTCTCTTCTACCTCCTGTCGAGTATGCACAGCATAAGACTTATTATTTCTGGGAGCACTACCTTATGTAACTCTTGGCTGGACTTGATCACCCTGAGCTACTTGACCCTAACTATTCTTAGGAGCTTTAGGACAGTTAGCAACCTTGTGCCCATATCACCATACCCAAAGCAAGCACATGTGTCTTTTAAACATGCACCCAAGTGATTTCTTCCACACTTGTCACACCGAGGATGCATTGGCCCACCTCCAACCTGTGCCTTGGAAGGAGGCACTCTATTATTGGAAACCCTTGCATTTGAACCTTGGCCCTATTGGAAGCTACCATAACCACCACCACTCCTATAGTTAGAGAACCCACTATGATAACGGGCTCTCTTAGAATCATTCATCTTCCTTTCCTTGAGCTTCTCCCCTTCAATCTGCTCAACATAAGTCATAAGTATGGAAATGTCCATCTCCCGAATAAGCATAATTGTATGACACTCTTTCACAACCAAGTTAGAGATCCCAGAAATGAACTTGTACATTTTTACACGGTCTAGAAAAGCAAACTTAAACTCTTCCCAACTAACCCCATTGTCACCAACCCTCTCCATCACCCATTGAGTGTACCACACTTGAGTCACATCCTTAAACTGATAAGCAGCTAGTACATCTTTCTCCTTTGAAGTCACCCTTATAACAGTCAACACTTTAGAGAGTTTATCAATGAAGTCTTGAGCACCCTCATCAGCTTTAGACCCATAGAATTCCAGAGGGTTTATCTGGGTAAAATCTCTCACTCTAGCAGCTGGAGTGGGGGCATGAGAAGGAGGATTAACTTGCCTAACCTAGTTGGTCACCACTTGAGCTAGCATGGAAATGGCAGTCCAAAACGCATCATGAGTAACTTGTTCCTCCCTAGGCTTTAAAGGGACTGGTCCTCATTAACTGGAGCCTGTCTTGGTAGAGGGGCTCTTCTTAGAGGTATCTTCTGTAAGAGAATCAAGGATATCATCAAAGTTAGGAAGTCTTAACACACGGTTCATAGCACGACATAAGAAATGAAGAAGTGAGACAATTCCTAAATTGCCATCATAGCCTCCTACTCATAGGTACGGTGTTTTTCACACCCATGAAAAGGACTCTACTCAACGTAACATGTTGGACTCTAAGGATCATTTTAATATCGTAGTGCTCTTATACCAAGCTTGTCATGACCTGAGCCTAGAGACTAGAAGTGATATGGTGAATGGAAACTCGAGAGTCCCCGAGCGAGCCTCATAGCATCATATACATATCATCGATTCAAAAGCACATAATAAGAAACATAATCATTGTGTGATACTAAGGGATAGGGATAGATGACTCAATCTATGGGATATGGGATATGGGACTCATTAGCACACAATCCAACATATAAGTCTAAAGGACAAAAATCCAGGACTCAAGCTATAGGAATGTCATAGGGGAAGAGATTTACACGAATTTACAAGCACATAGGACATAGGGACTATCCTTATGGGGCGGGTAAGCATGACTCACGTATGGAGATATATGGGACTTAGGAATTTCCACACTTCCACACCACATCATAACCATATTATCATAATATAATATACAACATAGCATCTAAAGTATAAGAAAACATGTGTGTACAAAGGATTTCATGATGTCCATCAATGCCTCTAGTACATGGAATAGGATGGGGGCTAAGACATACCCTAGGCTCACCCTCATAGTAAAGACATAAAGCATCATAACATAATAGGTAGATAGAAGGTAGTTTCTCCTTAGATGATAGGACTCACCACAAGTAACTCTTTCTCAAACAAGCTCATCATCAAGAGGTGAAAGAAGATAGTCTCTAGACCCTACATGGTTAGATCATGTAGGCAAAAGTATGTGTTAGTGCATTTTAATGAACTAAGTATGCGGGCATGCATATGCTTATGAACATATTAACCTACAATTCAATGTTTAGATGACAAGGGCACATATATATAGAAGGAAGTATATAAGAAAGAATAATATATCAATATGCCATGAATTCATGATGCATGAATTCCTTAATACTTAAACATACGGGGATGTGACCTCAACTGACATACAGAACTATGTGATCCATACATGAATTCTCCCGGTGTATACCTCTACACCGAGTTGAGAGTGGACTACTTACCAAAGGTAGCCCATACTACACCTTATGACTTAGTCCTTTTAGTATGATAGAAACCTTCTTTATAGCCCGACCATTTAGAAGGATTTTCATAACATAATCATCCCTTAAAGGGGCATAAACATGAATCCACGCTGGCACATATTTATCATGACCCAAGCCTAGGGCCTAGATGTGACACAATGAATGGGGCACTCAAAGGGACCCCAAACAAGCCTCTTAAGCATGTATAGCACATCCTTGGTTGCAAAAGCATAATTAAACAACAAGCAAGTAACAAATAATTCTATTGGAAGTAGGACTTTGGACTCACACTAAGGGGATATTATAGGGAAGAGAACTAGCATGGACACATAACAAATAAATACTAAGGGGTGGATAAGTATGACTCACATTATGGGGATAAGTAAAGGCTTGGGACTTCCATCTCATCATCAACATACAACAAGCACAAAAGGGGGGAACAATGACTAAGCGAAGTCTTCCATAATTACATTAGCAAAATTGGATTCAAGCTCATAACATAAATATTTATATCTAACAAAACCTCTAATAAGAATGGAATGTGGGACAAGACATCTTCTAGGATCACCCTCAAAAGATAAGTATCCAAAAATAGACAAGTCTTAACAAAAGCATAGAAGTAAAGTGGATATTATCCCTGGAGTGGAGGACTCACCAATGGTAATCTTCAAACGGTGCGGCTAGCAACGTGGATGAGGAGGATGAGTAGGATCTTTGGTCCCTACATGGTTAGATCACGTAGGCAAAAAGTATGTGTTATTACCTGGAATGTACTAAGTATGAGGGGTACAATACAACAAGGAATATAATCCATAATTAAACAATATGCATAATCATAATCAATGGATATAGGTTCAATATGATATGTTTTAGTCAAAACATGCATAGATATAGTCAAACATGCATAGCATAACACACATATGTGGGAGGAGACCTTAACCGACATATAATACCAAGCAAGCTACTACTTGAAATCTCGATGTTTGCCTTCACATCATAAAGGAGTGGTCAACTTGCCAAGGTAAACCAAACTTGACCCCACATAGTGGGTACCTAATTGCTGCCGAAATACAATATTTTTATGCTTAAAACTTAAGATTTATTGTATTTTCAAAGCGATGTTAGTATCTTTAATGTGTTTTTGTGTTGTTTTTACAGGATTATAGTAATCGGGGTGATTTTGGCAAAGTGCTGCAGATTGCAAGGTTTTGGTGATTTACGAGTCACTTTACGGGTCGTGGTTCACTCTATGAGTCGTTGGTTGGTTTCATGAGTCAGATCCAATGAAAGGCCAGGTTTTAGAAGTTATATCCATGAGTCATAAAATGAGCCATAGAATTTTTCATGAGTCATATGTGGTTTCGTAGGTTGAAGATCAGAAAATATGCTAACTGTTAAAGTATTGTCAAACGAAGTCACTTACGAGTCGTATGTATGGTGATGGGTCATAGATAAGGGATAAGGTCATTCTTGGATGATCAAATTTTGAAGGATTTCAGTAAAGTCAATAGACAAAAACCCCTACGAGTCATAAGTCATAATATGGCCTGTAGGAAAGGTCTTATAGGTTGATAATAGATTTTGTACATTGAAGGATATGAAGCCCAGGTACGGGTTATGGTTCCTTGTACAGCCAACCTATTGATTCCAGCTTTCCTATTTTATTTTGAATTTCGCTTTTACTTATTATAAATAGGTTGTTTTACATATATGATGAGAGAGAAAAGAGAAAGAATGTAAGAGAACATTGAGAACTCAAAATCCTGTGATTATTTTTTATCTATAACATTGAAATTTCTTGTGAAGTTTCAGATTGCTTGTTCTTTAATTCATCATTCTAAGTGTTTAATTATGTTATTCTATAATATAATTTCTTCCTCTACAATTATCATGCATAACTAAATCTATAACTAAGGGTGTGAAAACCATGAAGAACTAACAAAGTAAAAGTTGGTTAATCTATAATTCTTGGAAAGTGTGCATGTATGTATTAATTATGCCCTTTTATGTGTTAACAGTAGCCAACATTAGAACTTGCCCAAATTCTTATCGACTGAATCAAGGTGGTAATGAATGGGAAAAATGAATACTTTAACAGGATTCGATGTGATCCCTCTCATCTAATCAACCTAACTAGATCAAGGGGAGGTTGTATTGGAACAAAAGGTAAGGGTTAGTAATGTCACACTGCAGGGATGGTTCAAATCATGTAGTAAAATTTACCTTTCTCCCGGATCAAAAGGTTTGGTAAACATAACTTGTCGTTCTGCATACTACATACTGAACAAGATTATGATTATATTGATATACTGAGTTAGGAAACCATGGGGAACACAATACCCTAGTTATTGCTTCCACTAATTTAACAACACTTGCACTTGACTGATTGCACTAGTTTAGGTTTAATTTTTTCTTTTTACAAAACCCCCCTTCTGGAAATAAGAAGATTAATTAGCTCTAATTGCTCCTGGTCAAACCATATTACCTGTGGGATTCGACCCTAACCTTTGTTAGTTACTATATTTTGACAGCGACTATTATCTTCTAATTAGAGGTGTAGTTTGGGCGACATCAAAATCTTGGCGTTGTTGCCAGGGAACACGGCTTTAGAATAGTTTAATTAGGGTGATTAGGCAATTAATTCTTATTTTCCTTGATTTATGTTTTTTGTTGTTTTTATTTTCTTACAACATACAGGTGTAGTGTATGTCCAATACTCGTAGTTGAGGCACTCCCTTGACTCTGTTTGATCCAGATATTTAGAAAATACTTTGAAGAATGGCCTAGGACAATGCAAACAATGTTGCTAACCATGCAGGCAATCTGAACAATAATGATGAACCACCACCATTGGAGGATGTGAATCCACCACCACAGGATCTCCAAGTCGCTGCTCATCAATGGAATTAATACATACTTAACCTTATGGCGGTGGATGTGACTAAAGCGATTGTGTTACCTCCTTTACTAGAGGATACTATGTTTATGGTGTCAAGTGGGTCGCTACAGATGCTACAAAATAGTGGTTTGTTACAGATGCTACAAAATAGAGGGTTGTTTATGGGCCTACCATCAGAGGATACACCTAACTATCTACCCAACGTCGTCTTCATCTGCAAGAATATGATGGGGAATCAGAATTTGTCCATGGATGTCATTGGGCTTCATGTCTTCCCATTATCTCTTACGTGTGAAGTAATGGTATGGTTATATAAATTTCCTCAAGGCTCTATCACTACTTGGGCTGAAATGCAGAAAGCCTTCTTGGAGAGATTCTTTCCCAAGTCAAAGAAGAAGAAGCTAAAGTTGAAGGATCATATCAACAACTTTGAACAATTGCTTTGTGAATCTATCAGCACTACTTGGGAAAGGTTTACAAAATGCTTGAGGAGTATCCTTGACCACAAGATTGTTGATGACACCTTAGTGGAAATCTTCTATCGGGCCTTAGATGAAAATGGTCAAGTTATTATTGACACTATCATGGGAAGCTCATTTTTGGATTGCACTTTTCTAGTTATAGTTGAACGATTGGAGAAGTGGCCAAGACGAATCGTCCATGGGGATCAAGAGACAAATCCACTACTAAAAGCTCTTTTGCAGTGACTACCAATCCAGAGCAAGCTAGGATTAATGAAGATGTGATGCAGAAGCTAGCTCAGATCAGTACCAATGTTGGTTTGTTGATGAAGCAGACTCAAGAGAGAGTTAATGTAGTGAGTCACCAGTCACCGCGTACATCCATGTATGGGGGGTTTCTGGACTAATGCCCAAGGGTCCAATCAGGACTATTGGTGCGGTCAAGAGAATCAAGGTCGAAACTTTAATAGGGACAATGCTTTCAAGAATAACAACCAAGAAGGTTAGTATGAGAAAAATAGGGTCCAAGACAGAGACGGTGATTGCGGTCGCAGAGATAAGTATAGGAATAGAGCATATCTTCGACCACACAATTGTGATTCTTGGGTTGGTAGTTCGAGGATTGAGAAGATGTTTGATTGATTGTTGAAGAAGGTTGACGCTCAAGATGAGACGCTGAAGGGGATGAAATCTGACATCTCAAGCATTAATCAGAAGATTGAGTCTCATTTTATAGCCATCAAGCAGCTGAAGCAATAGTTTGGTCAGATATCTACATAGCCAAACTAGTGCCAAAAGGGTACATTACCAAGCAACACAGTACAAAATCCAAAGAATCATGCGTAATGCATGGCAGTGACTACATGAGAAAATAAAAGAGAACATGCATACGGAGACCGAGGATGCTAGTGCTAAGGATGGGTCGAGCGATGAAGTAGTGACGCCAAAGAAGTTGAAGCTCATACCTAGGCCTCCACCACCATTCCCTCAGACACTCAAGAAATAGGAGGAGAATGGTATGTTTCAACATTTCATCTCCATATTGAGGCAGTTCACTATCAACATTCCCCTCATTGAAGCATTGGAGAGGATGCCCAGGTATATTAAGTTCATGAAAGACCTTATAACCAAAAAGAGAATGATGAGCCAAGCGTTGTCCCAAGATCTTCAGTATTGCAGTGTTATTGTTACAAGGTCCTTGGTGTAGAAGAAAAAGGACCCCAGAGCATTCACCATACCCTGCACTATTGGAGATGTTGACTTTGCAAAGGCTTTGGCGCTAGTATCAATCTAATGTCTCTTGTGGTGTTCAAGTTAGTCTTGGGAGCCCCTACTCCAACAAGCATGTGGTTGTTGATGGTTGATAGGATAGTAAAGAAGCATGTGGGGATATTGTACGACGTGCTAGTCAAAGTGAATAAATTCATATTCCCTACAGACTTTGTGATCCTGGATTGCGAAGTCAACTTCGACGTCCTACTCATCTTGGGAAGACCCTTCTTAGCCACAGGGCGAGCCCTACCGAATATGGAATTAGATCAACTCAAGTTTAGGTTAAATGAAAAAGTTATCTTCGATATTTGTCAGTCGATGAAGAGACCAAATGTCATGACCCAGATAGGGGGTCTAGATATGACATGGTGAAAGAGGATCTGAAGACCCTCGATCAAACCATCATAGCATCATTACACACATCATTGGTTCGGAAGTGCGGAAGCAAATCACATAGCACGTAAGTTCTAAGAACTTGGGGACTAGGGACTCAAACTATGGGGACAATTAGGGAATGGGAGGAACATGCTTGCACATAGCACATAGTCATACATCATACTCAACATTCAAGCCTTAATCTTAACATG
>JBCEWC010010216.1:0-17888 GCA_038996855.1 Solanum aculeatissimum | reverse complement strand
ATTGTAAGCTATGTTTGGTTAGACCAACTGTTGTTGTAGAACAAACTTTAGAGTGGTGTCAAAGAATACATATTTTTTTGTATATTAATTTGTATATCATTATAATATATTTTTCATGCAAAATTTCCCCTTCATATATGTAGAGAGAGAGATATTTTCCTTGTTAATGACTCATTGAGGATAGATTAATTTAGGCTTCATTTATAGGCATGATTTTGACACTCTTCCATACAGAAAGATGATATATAATCTTGAGGAAAAAGTTTTTATCATGTATTATAAAATATTGTCATTATCAAAATATTTTTTCATTGGAATAATCGCGAGAAACCTCGTAATATTTAGTACCCCTTCGTTTCAATTAATTTGTCTGTATTTTAATTTGACATGGAGTTTAGAAAAATAAAAAACAAACTTACAAGTGATTGTATGAGATAATAACTATTAGTGGAAACTTGAGTGACTAACTGGGAAATCAAGTGATCAAACTTATTGTGATATCTTAATTTGATGGATGTATAGTATCCAAATAAAATTTTATGACGGCATAATACATAGTCAACCCTTTAAACTTGCCTGGATACTTTATTTAGATACTCATAATAAGTCAGTATGTTTCGATTGAAAACTTTTAACTTTTAAAAAAATGTTCTAGTTAGTCACTTTTGACAAAACTTTTGCATATGTTTTCATTTATTTATTGGTTAGTTAAGTTAATTAACCACGTAAATTTTATGTTGTCTTTTCTAATTATATGTATCAACCTCAAGTGAGAAAACATCTTCTTCATGAACGCGGGGTTGACTTAGCGATTGTGAAGCCTAAGTTTGACTCTAGCCAAAATCTTCACTCGTGACTAAACTAGATCTCCATGTTCGGATATCTTAACTCCTCACCTTTTTTTTTCTACCCAGTATTCAATGTTCGTATTGAATTTGGATCGCGTTTGCAGGACTTATTTTGAGGTGATGCTCCCAACATCATGATTTTTTCTATACCCAAGCTACAAATTCAGAACCTTCGATCAAAAATAAAATAATTTCATCACTGCACCACAACTCATGTGGGTAATTCTTTTCCTTTTCGCGACTCAAACCATATTTTTGAGTGCTCAAATAAAAAATCACCTTCGTAGCTTAACATTCTCTCTTAATGACAAGCCAAATAATGCTTATAAACAAGTTTGATCAACTTATAAACTTAACTAAACATCTCAAAAATTTTAAAATATAAGTTAAACGTGTTATTTTATTAATTATTACATCTCTACCTTTAAGGTAATGGTATATTTTGCGTATATTTTTGTATTTTATCCTCCTCATATCCTCTTTGATGGAATTACATTGAGTATGTTATTGTTGTTGTTTTTATTTTACTCTTGATAAATACAGTTCTAGCCACATAAATGTATTACGTATATTCTTTGTCTCTTTCTGTTCCAATTTATGTGACGGTCTTATTTTTTAATCATCTTTATAGAGAACAATCTCATCTATCTCTATTTATTAATATAATAATTCAGTTCTAAATTTTTTATTTTATCCTTAATGAGATAATTTATGACAAAAAAAATATTTTTAGTATATTTAGATCACAAATTTCAATATTCTTTTTTTTTTCTCTTAAACTTTGTATCTGGGCAACTGAATATTAGGAGAGTTATTTATAAAAAAAAAATATGATTCTCTCTTTCTTGAATATTTCTCTATTTATTTGGGATAATTTAGATATTTATAATCTTATAGAATGATTATTACAAAAAATAATTAATTTTTCCTTACATTTTTAAATGACAATTATGAGAGACATATATCTCTTATATATAAGAGGCAGTTTATAAGTTGCTAAAGCAGGCAGCAGATCAACATGTCTGCTTGAGCAATTTGAGGGTACATTCGTAAGTTCTTATGGTTATTTCCTTTTAATTTCTTTGTGTTATTTTTAGTGTTAAAAAAAATCTATTAATCATGATAATTAATGACTTGAAATATTTCTAAAAAACATGTTACATGAGAGCATAAAAAATATCATAAACTGTGATAATTGATAGCTTAAAATATTTTAAAAATTAAAAAAAAATTAATTTAGTGCTAAAAATGCTACTAATCATGATAATTTGACATCTCTGCTTGAGTAGCTTGAGGGTACATCCGTAGTTTCTTATGGCTCTTCCGTTTTAATTTCTTTGTCTTATTTTTAGTGTGAAAAAATGCTACTAAGCATGATAATTAATGACTTAAAATATTTCTAAAAAAACATGTTATATGATAGCATAAAAAAATACCATCTAAATCGTGATAATTGACAGTTTAAAATATTTTTAAATTAAAAAAACCCAATTTGGCATTAAAAATTACTACTAATCATGATAATTGAAGTTGTTCAAGCAGGCAACAGGTTAACATGACTGCTTCAGCATCTTGAGAGTATATCCGTAATTTTTTATTGAGCAGTTTGAGGGTGCATCCATAATTTTTTATAGTTCTTCCGTTCAACTTGAGGGTACATCCGTAATTTTTTATGGTTCTTCCGTTATAATTTGCTTATCGTATTTTTAGTGTTAAAAATTACTACTAATTATGATAATTAATGTTGCTCAAGCAGACACTAGGTCACGACATGCCTGCTTGAGCAGCTTGAAGATATATCTATAATTTTAATTAACTCTCTAAATTCTATATATATCGTTTAAATTAAAATAAAAAAATAGATATTGAACCCGCGCTAGCGCGAACACCAATATCTAGTATTTTTATAAGGAAAACAAATATTAAGGGACATACCACTAGTAAATAATTAATAAGCAAAAATATTTTTTCTCTCTTTTTTTATTTATTTTTATGGTTGCAAATTATCTGGCGGAAAATACGGAAGAAGTAGTTTTATCAGTACTTGTAACTGCACCACATTCCTCATCAATACCCAAAAATATATCACACAGACCATATACGTGTTTGCTTCATAAATACTTCTTCCTCTTAATTTATTCGACATACTTTTTTCTTATTTAAAAAAAAAATCATATTTTATAATTAAATCATAATTTAATTTTAAATATATCTTTATCTTCAATAAAATAATTTATAGTTAAACAAATGTCCAAAGTGCATAAATCAAATGATATCATGTAAATTATGACCGTGGCAGAGCCACAGTGTACTTAGGTATAACAATTCATCTTGAGATGAGAAGTCTCACATCGGCAAAACATAAGAGAGATGTTGGGTATATAAGTAAACAAGTCTTACCTAGTAGTGACGCGTTTTAAAGCCGTTAGGGCCTAAACCCAAAGCGGATAATACCACTAGCAGACTGGGTCGTTACAAATAATATCAAAATCACTCGTGTTAGCATTGTCGATGCGGGGCTAGAGTTCAATTGAGTTTTAGGCGAATCCCGGTGAGGCGGGGCAAACCTCAATGCTGATCGTAGGTGAATCTCATTCATAGAGGGGGTGTATGTAACAACCCATGTTGATGAGAAGTTTCACATCAGCAAAACATAAGAGAGATATTGGGTATATAAGTAACAGGTCTTACCTACTAGTGACGCGTTTTAAAGTTGTACGAGTCTACGCCCAAAGCAGAAAATATAACTAGCGGGTTGGGTCGTTACATTAGGGGGTTCGGATTAGGATAGCGAAAAATTATACTCCCCCGTTCAATTGTATGTGGCAGTCTTTAACTTGGTACGGTGTTTAAGAAAAAATGAAGACTTTTGAAATTTATGGTCTAAAATTATTCTTAGATATTTGTGTGGCTGATAATCATTTCATTAAGGAGAATTTTAAAGTTAGATTGTTTTTAATTAGATTAAGATGATATTTTTTTTGTGACGGACAAAAAAAAAGACGCCACATAAAATAAGACAGAAAGAGTACTATTTATATATAATAGATGTTGAACCTTCCTCTATTAATTCGTGCGTCTACTTTCTAAAATTTCGAACTTCCTTAAAAGAAAAAAATGCAAAAACAATAAACTGAAGATGCAAACAGGGAACATCCTCGTGTGTTCACGCAATTGGTTACTGCAGTCAAAAAATTATGTATCATGTTTGCATTTACCTCTTTTCATGAATCTTATCTCCTCATTTTTATTCCTCAACAAACTCTACTCCAAAATTAATTAAATTTTTCATCTCTATTTTTTTTAGCTACTACTAGGTGTAGTAATAACTTATTTAGTTGTTTATAGTATAAAAAAAGGGAAAATGATAAAAAAAAAATATCTAAACTGTCTCTTGTATTGAGTTTCATATTCAAATTATCACTTATTAGTTTCATTCAAAAATACTCCCTTCGTTGCATTTTTACGTGTTCATTATACTATTTTGGAATGTTTAACAATACTTGTCCAGTTTATGAAATCAAGAGATAATTTTAAACTTTGTTCTTAATTTACCCTAATCATTAATTATAGTCATTTCTTTATTATATTCCCTCCGGTCCCTTTTATATGTCGTCCTTACTGTAAATAGATTGTTCTTAATATATATCATTTCACAAAATTAATGCATAATTGACATTATTCTTCCTATTTTACTCTTGATAGTTCACGAGCTTTGAAAAGGTATATTTGGCCAACTAGAAGAATTAAAAAAGCAATTAATGTACATTGTAACTTAAATAAGGGCAAAATAGTAAAATCACTTTTTTTCTTAATGCAAGTGCAATTACAAAATGTAACATATAAAAGGGATCGGAGGGAGTATTTTTTTAAGACATTGTATTTATTATATTCAAAGGGTAATTTAGTAAAATTACTCTTATCATTTACTGCTCCTTAATCCTCTTACCAAGTCAATAAGGGACAAATAAAGACGGACGGAAAGAAGTAATTGATATTTCACGAAATCAAGAAATTGTTTAATTCTTTTCTTCATATTTTCCCACGACACATTCCTAATCTCTGCGATAAATTGATAATTATATCGACTTAAAAAGAAAAGAAAATCATAACTAAGAATACTTTAATCAAAATTCTTATGACTCTTTAATCCATATATCTGAGACAAGTAAAGATGCACGAAGAAAGTAATTCAACTCTTTAAGCCATATATCCAAGTCTAAAACATCAATTATTTTGGACCATAAAAAATACTAATTTAATATGGAGAAATATCTACCAAAAATATTTATTTGTGTAAATATTTATATATATATAGCTTCACAAAAATTAAATTCAATTTGCTATAATTTGCCTAGCCAGCCTGTCTATACTACTACTTCATATGACTCTTTACTCCACCAAGAATTTTATTTACTACTATTATTATTATTATTTATATACATTAAAGTTTTCCTTAAGGTTTTTGTGCATGACACAAAACACTAGAAAGGAATAAATTTATAAAAACCCCTTTTATATTTTTGCAGGCTATCTTATCATATCATCATCATTTGCATTTTCTCTTCTTTTCAAACTATTTGTACCCCAAAATAATATTTGTACTTTTTATTAAAATAAATAAAAAATTGTACTTTTTTTTTTGATGGATAGTTTACTTTGTGATGAAGTTTGGCTAGAAGAAGAATTGAATAATGATGTTGGAAATTCTTGTATTATTTTTAACTCAAAAGAAGATTGTGAAGATGCTTTTGAGTTTTTATTAGACAAAGAAATGAGTTACATGCCTAAAATAGGCTATGTGAAGTTCATAAAAGAGAATTGTTTTATTGAGAATGCAAGGTTCAAAGCTATACATTGGCTTATTAAGGTAATTTCATCATTTTCTTTTTTTATGAATTATAGACAGATCGGATAATTCAACAGATATAAGATTTTAATATATCGGTAAAGGAAGCTTGAATGAACCTTTTTCAGTCTCTCTAACTCCGCCCCTATTGGTGTAAACGTAGTATAACATCAATTGTTTCAATAGAATTCAGTAATTTTTTATACGAACTTTAAAATATGTATTTGAAAAATTTTTACTAAAATCTCAAGATAGAGTAAGTTTTGAACACATATTGTATCATGGATATATTGTTCTACTATAAGATTCAATTTTATTTTTATTTTTTTGCATAGTAACTTTTTTTGTGTGTGTGTGTGTGTGTTTTTATCTCTTTTTTAAATTATTTTTTTTTAATGATTATGAACATGTAAAGTCTCAAAGGAGGTGGAATCTCTCATTTGGAACTGTATTTAGTGCTGCAAATTACCTTGATCAGTTTATCTCTTTAAACAAGTGCCAGGTAAGAATATTAATTTATATGAAAGTTTTTTTAAAATTTTAAAAAAAAAAAAAACTTGAAATTGACTAAATTTTATATTACACAAAATATTTTTTATAGGGATGGAGATATTGGATGTTTGAGTTACTCTCAATTGCATGTTTGTCTTTGGCATCTAAATTCCATGAAACAAGTCCCCCTCAATTGTTTGAATTACAGGTATGTAGTCCTCCATCATATAGTAAAATTTATTTATTTTTAATATTAAATAAATTTCATACAAATAAGAAATATTGAATATACAATATGAAGTTAAATAAATTCTAGAAATAAAAATCAGATAATTGACAAAATGAAAAGAAAGAATAGTCAAGTTCTCTAAATTCATAAAGTTTTCTTAAGAAAATTATTCCGCTCGAGTAATCGGGATTATGGAATATAATGACTCACGACAAACAGATAGTGATACTTCACATTCGTTGTTCAGGGAATCACACAATGACTTATAATTAATCACACCTGAAATTTTGAAAAATTAAATACAAACTTTTTCTTCAAAAAAACTTGTCTCAATATCTGAGAAAGATTCAGATATTTATAGTATATAAGTGTATTGCATGAAAATACGAAAGGTTAAGCATTCATTCAAACTTGCAGCACTTTCAGATTTTTAATACACCAATCTTTATTTTATGTATCATTATTCATTCACACATTATGCAATGAACTCAACAGATAGAGTAACTCTAGCGTCAATTGAAAACATTTTTTTAATTCTCGTAAGATAAGGATGAGTCTATGTACATATTATTCTTTTCAGATTTTATTCGTGAAATTACACTGAATGTATTATTATTCGCAGATGGAAGGAGTTGAACATTTGTTTGAATCAAGAATGATCCAACGTATGGAATTGACATTATTGGAGACTTTAGGATGGAAATTAAATTCTACAACACCATATTCATATATTGAATTGCTTCAATGGAGTATTAATTCACTCAAATTATCCATCCTTCAAGATTTTACTTCACGTGTCAATGTCCTACTTCTTCAAATTCTTTTAGGTAAAAAAGAAAAAAACACTTAAAACTCGAGTTCGTGATTTCTCAAATCATTACTCAGTTAATATTAGTTATTATGTCAGAAAATTCAGAATCAAGAAAAATGACTTTCTGAGACAATAAATATCAGAATCAACCTTTGAAATTTTCTTTTTTTTTTAAAGGATTTAATTTATATATACTGACGTTTTCATGTTTTCTTATGATGGCAGATGCTAAATTCTTGGAGTTTAGACCTTGTGTTATTGCACAATGTGTTGTTACCTGCATTTCTGAAGATTTGTCTCTATTAATAGATGACTCTTGTTTCAATAATTTTACTAGACTCATCCCTCAAGATCAAAAGGTAAATATTTACACAATCCCTTTTTTTGTTTTTTTTATTTGTTTAGAAAATAATAATCCCTCCATTTTAACTTATGTCATATATAAAATACAAAATATTTTAAAAAGTATTTTGCAAAAATGTGATTAAGAAAATCTCTTTTATAATCGATGGATATGATGTAGCAGATGACATCGCTCCTTCCTTTACTAAAGGTCTTAGATTCAAGTCCTAGGTATATATATGGATATTTCCTTGGTAGGAAGCGCATTGCTCCAACTGAAGTCCTATGCGTGATGCAAATTCAGATTAATCAGGCTTTAATATGAATTTCAAAAACCAGATGAGAACCAAAAAGGAAAAAAAAAAAACTCTTTTAGTTTCACTCTACAAAAATTTATTGTGTCATATCAAGTGGAAATGAGTATTATTACATTCACACTTTACTAATTAGGAACTTGATTGTTGTTTAATTTCACCAATTAATTGATGACCTTTTTGTTTTTGTTTTTTTCATTTAGGATGATCTAAGCAAGTGTCAAAGAATGATGATGAATAAACAATTCTTGATTGAAGAATTTCAAGAATTGATAACATGTGGAGGCTTTTATTATGGCCCTTCAAGTCCAATAAGTATATTGACAATAGAGCAACATGACTTGTGTGATTGTCAACTTCATCACTATTGCTCCATCTTCAATATTCCTCATGAGAAAATCATCAATGTCATATCCAACGTTAGAAAACGTAAAAGGGATCAACAAGAGGACTCTGAAATCGATGCATTGAATGGACGTTAAGTGATCAGGACTTCTTGTTTCTGAGGACGAATCTATCAAAGTTGATCGATCTGAAACATGTTAGTTTGTTAAATTTTATGTTGTTGTATTATCAAGACATAAAAGAGAGATGTCTCTTTGCTAATAGCAAAGCTTTTAGCAATACTACTTATAATTTTCTCATCTATATTATTGGTGTTTTAATTTAATTTCCTTTAGCATTATGAGATCTTTTGAAAGAGCCATTTTTTAAACGAACTAAAAGGAAAGATGGGCCAAACAAACTAAAACGGGTGAATTATTATTAGTTTCTTCAAATAATATTTTCTTTGTTTAAAAAAAAAGATCTAATTTGATTTGTCACGAAATTTTCTTTGTTATAATATATTATGAACATGAAAGGTTGATGACTTAGGTGATCAACAACTTCAAGTGAAAAATTATAAACTCAAATTAAATAAGGATTTTTTTTTAAAAAAAATCTTAAAGAAATTAAAACTACTCTAATTAAAGATATGCATGCATGGGAATAAGGGCAACGTGAGCTTTTATAATGGGATATAGTTGTAGTAATAGTGGCTACGTGGCCCCTATATTACATGTTACGTGTTTCATTCTTGTCTTCTTAAATTAAATCCTATTTCTTTTTTCTTTTTCTGCAAAATTTGGAAAAATAATTATATATTTAATTATCATAGCAACCAGCAAAACTCAAATTTGGAAGAGAATTTTAAGAGTAAAATATCCAAGGGAAAGAATAATCTTTCTATTTTGTCTGCTTAAAAAAATTAGGATAACTTATTCTACTAGATTTGCAATGTATTTTGGAATACATAGATAGATCTCGCTTGTCTCCATTCTATCTCGTTCGCTACTCTTTTGTCTTCCTCATACATCTGATGTCTCTGATACATGTGATTTGCATGTATCTGATTTACATAGATAAATCTTACTCATCTTAGTTCCTATTTCAGCGAATCTGATAGTAAAAAACATGTATCTAATTGTATTTAACTTCAAATTTTTTATAAAATTATTAATTAGTAAGACAATATATATGTAATTATTTCAAACTATAGAAAAAATTGATGAATTTGATTAGAAAAATCGTGTACTCAAGTAGTTTTTCCTTAAAAAATATTAATATATGTGTGTGTTTGGTCAATTCAAATAGAAAATATGTTATATTTACTTATTTATAAAATCATATTATAATAAATGATTAATAAAATAAATTCAACCTAATATATGAGTAATTAGGTGGGAATTTATATCTTACATGTATTATATATGCACCAGGTGTGTCTACTCACTTAACATTATACAAATTTAACTGTTATACAAATTTAACTGTCTACTTATGTACATTTAAAATTAAAGATATATTACGTACGTTACGAAATTAATAAAAAAAATAAAGTAAGAAAAATATGAGGTGTCAAGGAGGATACCTATGGTTGGAGTGGTACCCACTTCACTCATATAAAGAAAAAAAAAATCCACTTTGGAATTTTGTAGACCACAAAAATACTTATCAAATTTGTTGATAATGTAAGAGGAAAAATAAGACCCAAATGGGGTTCATTGTTTGTTGAACCTTGTTTGAGTAACCAATGGCTTCACTTTCATCTTCCTTAATCCCTCTAAATTATTCTCAATTTAATCAACATTTCATTCTTCCCCATAATCACAACCTTAAAATAACCAAAAGGGGTTCCTTCAAGATTCAAGCTGCAAAGGTTCCAGCTGGGGTATGTACTTTATTATTAATCTTAAAGGATTATATTTGATAAAATTGTCATTGTTCTTCCTTAAACAAGTATTTGATATGCAAATTATATTTTGTCTGTGATTTTATAAGTTTTTCTTTGATTATGAATTTCTTATGTATCTTGAGTTATTGATTATTGAGACTTAGAGACTCAGTGGAGAAGTCAGAAATTTTATTAAATGTGTCGAAGATTTAATATATTTGTACGATTTTTATATACATAATATAATTTTTCGAGGACGAGTTACAATTGTGGCTATGCTATTGGTTAGAGTACTTTTTATGTTGTTTCCAAATATGTACATTTTAGTTTTTGAGAAAACTTAAAGATTTCATGTTGAAATTCACGATAATAATAAATTTAGTTTCACTTTCGAAATTATATCACATAAATAAAAACAAAGAGGAGTATTTTATATAAATAGGGGGGCAATGACTATTGTTTCAAGTGCAAATCTGTATAGATACTTCGTAGTGAGAATTACAGTGACAGTTACATTTATAGGGCCATTTGTAGTAGTGAAAGTCGATTCAGATCTTGATAAAGCTGCTGAGAATCAATTGGCAAGAAGTCAACGATTACGTGAATTGGTTAAACAATCTCAATTAGCATGTAAATTTAACTTGTGTAGGTGGAATTGCCAAAAGAAGTACCAAAGTTAAGCAAACCCCTTTTGGGTTTTACCAAGACTGCTGAGATATGGAACTCTAGAGCTTGTATGATTGGTCTTATTGGTACATTCATTGTGGAATTGGTAACTATACATTCTTTTATCCCTTTGAATATTTGGTTTTAATGATTATAAATACTATATTGTAAACTTTGTGTGTTGCCTTTTTCAGATTTTGAACAAGGGAATTCTTGAAATGATTGGTGTAGAGATTGGAAATGGCCTTGATCTTCCTCTCTAAATGCTGTATATGTTTAATTTCTTCATGAACAGACTTGTTGTTCAGTAATGTACAACAGTTTTGGAAACTCTTCTGGTTTATATGTAAAAGTAATGGCAACTACAAGTCATATAGAGCCATATTATATCTACAGATACTTGTGAGTTGGTGAACATAAAGCACCTCTACTTTTCGACGAAAACATGCGAGAAAGGAAATAACTACAGGACCCGGCTTATTCGAGTATCTATGACAGCCACTTTGGCTGATGACTCGGATGAGTCTAGTGCCTCCGCGAGTGATAATCTGCGATTTGTCCATGCTGTTTCAGCCCACTGCTTCATTTTTTCACCTTCTGCTTTTCTGTTTTGTTGCACGATAAGCGTCTCTGCATAGCCACCTGCACAACAATGAAGCAAGTTGATCCAGGCACTGGGATGGAATGTCATAAAATTACACACATGAAAGGATTTTTCACTTTCTGTATAGCTAGAGGAAAAGGCATTTCATGATATATATCAAAGTGAGCAGGAGAGTGGATCAGTGGGAGCTAACAGAAACATTTTGCAGAAGAGACTATAAAACAACATTCCCAGTGTAATCCAACAAGTGGAGTCTAGGGATGTAGAGTATATAAACACCATAATTCTTCCTACCTAGAGAGGTAGAGAGATTGTTCCCGGTAGACCCAAGGCTCAAGGAAAAACATATCAAAGCAGACCGAAGAAGATGTGAAGAAATCATGGTAAAATACAATAAAAGGCATGACAAAGCTTTCTAAAAGGAAAAAAGAACATTAATTACAACAAAATAGAGCGATAATCATAGTACAAGAGACATTAAATAGTAAAAGAGCTCAAGGACATGAAACTATGGGAGAAATACTACAATTACTAGTATGGAAGGATAAGTTAGATAACACTTTGCTACCTCGTGACATTCTACCCTAGTATTTGTCCTCCAAAACCTCTTATCTGTCATCAGCTGCAACTGCATCATGTCCTGTAGAATGACCTATCTCCCCAAATACTTACTCGCTGCACCACTATCTCTCCTAAAACCATCCATAGCTAGCCTCTCACACCTCCACACTGTTGAACCTAGATCAAACTTTACAAGTACAGATAAAACCCACTGATTGCTGCAGCTTAATGCTTAATGAATGTCCATATGTTTTTCTTTTTGAGACTCACTTTAAACACTTCATCCCTTCTTGAAAATATATAACTAAAAATCGGGAGGTATCTGTTATTTTGGTCAAAGCAAAACGATCTGGGAAAACATGCTAACCCCTGCAATCTATAACTTTGTCTCTTTCAGTGAAGACTCAAAAACTATAATGACTGAAGGAAGCAGGGTTGAGGAAAGAGAGATCACTTTACCCTAAACACACAACGTCACTACAACTATAAAGTTTGGCAAAAATCTTGTAATTAGGGTGAAAGAAGAATTTTGAAGAGGACAGACAGTTCTGCAAAAGATGTGGATAAGTAAATAAGATCAACTACATTTCAGAAGCAATGAATACCTCTTGCAAGGGCAAGTATATCCCTTCTAGACCGTATTGCTCCAACACCTGTCAAAAGATTTTGAATGGTTGTTATTCTATCTCTAGTTGATTTCTGCATGATGCAAACTTGGAACTTTTTTCATTATTGTCATACCTTCTACTTCCAAGGGCGGAGCTTTGAGCACTTCAATTGCTCTTCTATAGAGTCCCTGCATTATTCAGTGAAACCTTTTAAGAGAGAGAGACAACGAGAAGGAAGTATTCTCATATCCAACTATTATAACCACAATAGTTAGGTCACTCATTAAATCCTTGGATTCAGGTCCTTAAAGTGAACAGTTTCTTGATATTATAGTTGGACAAGTTTTTCCAAAATCTTCAAAAGAAATCCTTAGAAACAAAGCCACCTATATCACCTAGGGAAAAAAATCCAAATTGTGTTCACTGAACCATGCATTTTAAAAAAAACAATGGAAGTGCATCCCAGAACCTTGTCACAACGTTAAAACGAATTCCACCCAAGGAAAAATCATTATCACTGGTTGACGTTGCACAGGTGTTGCAATGGTAAAACAGAAGTTAAATGCATGTGGTGCATAGATATTTGTGTTTACTGGGTTTTGAGAATAGTTTCAGACCTCTTGAATTAAAAGCGAGCTTGACCGCTCCGTGGCTGCTTTATGTCGATACATGAGAGCTATGCAGGTTAAAATAATACCTAACTTTGGATGATAATTACCTGCATAAATAAAATAAAAACCAATAAACATACAAATGATTTTATCATCCACGCAATAATAAATTGATGTAGCAAACCAAAGCACTCTTCTGCTTTCTTCAATGCTGCAGTTAGTATTTCCTCAGCATCATCAAAATTCCTACAGCCAGAAAAGTCTGTGCATGAGGGAAGATATTGGAACACATGTTTATACAAGGGAAAGGCAAACATTTAAAAGAAGGGTTACCCCAAATGAGCCTCAAGCTGTCCTAGAGCACAAGTAGCTCCTAACAAAGTCTCCTCCAAATTCATGTTACAAGCTGATAAGGACTGGGGGTCAGTAAAATCTTTACTTTCTGATATGTCTTGCATCGTCTTTTGATATAACTCCCTCGCCATTTGGAAATTCCGCACACAATGCAGGAATTCACCAAAAGATAGTGCAACATTGCCTATACATCATGATGTCAATACATTGTAGAACTATGTCATCCATGATGTCTCACAAGGCAAATCCTTACCAAAGCAACTTTTATCACCTTGAGCTCCTTCAAGGAATGACTGGGCTGCAATGAACATAAGCAATTTCAATACCTTAAAGCAAAGGATAACACAGAAAGCAGAGGAAAAGTTTGACCAGTAAATTTCTCACCTGATTCAACATTACCATGGACCAACTCAACCAACCCTTTCAAAGCTTTTGCACGAGCTTCTAAAATGTCAGCTCCACCACCACCAATCTCTAGTCTTATGGTTTCCAGTAGTTGCAAGCACATATCTGCTGTTACTGATGAAAAATCATCCTACATTGAGAGAATATTTGCCTAGTGAACCTATGGAATATATAAATTATAAACCAAAATCAGTTCAGGCAGATATCAGCAGTTCAACAAGTCTTACTTGATATGATTCTAAACAAATCCCAGCAAGTGCTTCAGAGGCGGCAACTGCAATCATATGCCTAAGAGTTACCATGGGAACTTCAAACTATGGATTCTATCAAAAGTGTCACAAGTTTTACCTCTAACAGCTAAAGATGACAAGCCCAAATCTTGAATTTTCTGCAGCTTCTCAATGGCATCACTAAAATTCCCTCTAAAAAAACACCACGAAAGGAGAATAAAACAATTAACTTCAAATTTCAGGTCATTCAAAATTGTAAGTGGACAACCACAGAATAAAGATTAACCTTTCAGAAAATAATGTAGACATGGCGAGCAAAACCAATCCTTTAGCACTCTCATCCGACTGAGTTGAGTGGCACTGCTCAAGTACCAATTGAGCTTGCGCATATGATTCATCTATGAACGCCACATGGAAAATCAAATCCAATTCACAATGACAGCGGAGAACCAAACTCAAGACACAAACTTGATAATTTGGGTAAAGTAAGGAAAAAAAACTGATTTTTAGGAAGAGCATATGCAGGAAAAAAAAAACTGATTTTTGAGAAGAGCATATGTAGGGGAAAAAACTCTTTTTTGAGAAGAGCATACGTGCTCAACATGGATAATCAAAGTAGATTCATATTTCACAACAGATAAAAACTCAAGACACGAACTTGATGACATGGGAAAAGTGAAAGACCTGATTTTTTGAATAGGCAGCTATGGCCACACAGAAAACTAAAGCAAATTCACATTTACAACTGCCCCAAATGATAGTTCACAAATTTCACGAGGTCTTAGACGGTTGACTATCGTTTCTTTCTTTTTAAAAAGATATGTCCATTCATGAGAGGAGTTACTTGAAAAATAGTGACTTTTCCATTAGAAAGCAGCTCTTCTTAAGAACATGATGGGTACCTTAATTAGTCTATCTATCTACTATATATGTATGCATATGTATATGTATACATATATGTATATATGTATACACAAACACGCGCGCGTGCGTGCACATACACACACGCACACAGAGAAGTGCTTCAGAGGCTGCAGACACACACGCACACACTAGTCTATAAGTAGGATACCTACTCTTTGCCTAGAGATTACAAATGGAGCGGACGGGGTGAGGCCAAGGAGGGCAAAGTCTTGTGATCCCACAAAAATTTGACTTGTCTGTCTAGCTTTCTCTATTTTAAATCCACTTTCTGTCACCCTTCTGGGCTTAAGTTCTCTTTTTATTTTAATTTCTTTCCTTTTTGCATTTGTAATAGCAATATTTTGGCAGTAGACTATGTCTAAGGGGACTTCATTGACACCCCTTTCACTGAAAAATTAGTGTAAATAGGTAATTTTCTGAAAATATATTCTATATGTTGAATCATTTTAACCTCTTTATATGCTTACTTCTTTATATATAATAATCTGAGAGATATTCGAGCTCCACTAAATTAGAAGAGATGACTAACTAAAAATAATAATGATGATTACCTTAATCATCAAAGTCCTTGAGATAACAAACAAAAAGAAAATTGTTATATATGGTGAAAATCTTATTTCATATGGATAATAAATAATTTGTTTTTCCTTCTTTAAAATATATATATATATATATATATATATATATATTTATTATCCATGGATAATATGGATCTTGTTAATGTCACTTCGATCTTGTTTTTTAAGCAAGAAATGTAGTGTTACCCTATATTCACAATAATATGGACTCCAAGTTCTTATGGCATAGCAGACAAGATTTATCATCAATATGATGATTGCTGATTGGAATGGAAATCAAAAGCAGTAAAGAACTACTGGGGTCTTTTTGGTTCAAGATAATCGAAGCATCAATAACAGAAACGTAAGCATGAGACTTTTTGGTAGTACCGGTGAGCCAGATGTCCACAGCAATGGAATCAGGGATGGAGGACTTGTAGAATCTCTCTAGATCTTGCAAAAGCAAAAGACCCCCAAAACAGACAAATTCATCACAAGTCTTTTGGCATCTTCCTTGTGTGTGATGCATGTGCCGTGTTCCCATAGACTATTCTCGTCGTTTAGTAGCATTCAAATGGTTTATCTTGAAAAATAAATTCCTAAGAATCGGCCTCTCGCTAGCTAATTTACATAGTAAGCAAGCGACTGAGGGCTGCCTCTGCCATACTCTTACCACAATGTATCTAATATAATTAAAAAAACACAAATGTAATAGAAAAGAACCGTCTTTTCTGTATACTTTTCTGGTTTCCATTGCTACTGCAAACTTTACGCAATGTTTGGGTTAGATAGATATCCAGCTTTGACAAATGCCAGAGTGAACCCAATTGTGTCCAAACACTAGTAACTATAATAAGACCAACCGAGAATTCACAAAATGAGCTAATGAGTTATTGCAGTACAGCGAATTTCCAAAACATAGAAAAGAGAACTAGGACTTCTTTGTAGAAAAGAGAACTAGGACTTCTTTGTTTATCCTAGCAGAGTCCTGTCATAACTACTACTTTTTTTTTTTTTAGTACATTGTCATAACTACTACCTAAAGAGAGCAGTTTTGAAGCATTATCGGCATTTGCTTAAACCAAATCAACTTCTCTCAAAACATACTTATCCATCCATCAAAAACACATAATTAAACTCAAGAAGTGAACTTCACGGCTTGAAAAAGCGGGAAAAAAAACTATAATCCAGATGGAAAAATCAAAGGAAATTCACATTTACAACACAAAAACAAACTCAAGACCCCAATTCATGAGACGGGTATAATGAAAAAACACCTATAACCCAGATGGAAAAATCAAAGAAAATTCACATTTACAACACAAAAACAAATTCAAGACCCCAATTCGTGATACGGGTAAAGTGAAAAAAGACCTATGACAGATGGAAAAATCAAAGAAAATTCACATTTACAACACAAAACAAACTCAAAACACCTGATTTTTGAGCCCGGGCAAGAGAAAGAGCATAATTGATCATCTGAAGAGCAACTGGGTTGGCGTTGAAACCAGTATTAACATTGTTGTTAAGGGAGAAAAATCTTGTTGGTGGTGACCTGAAATCAGACAAAGCTGACCCACCAATTCTTGCAGCTCTAAAGAGCTTAGCTCCGATTCGAAACATATTAGCTGCTTCTGCTAAAACCTAAATTCAAAGGGTTTATGCGATTTGATTCCAGTAGCTTCCAATTTTTATGGTCGGGTTCCAGAGTTGTGTTTAGATTTGATTTTTCATAAATCTAAAAACTAAATTAAATTTTCGATTTTGATTTTAGTGGATTTTTTCAGTTTTTAAATTATTTTTTTAAATAATTATATGGTGATTGAAAAAGAGCCCAAATATATTTTCATTTACCGAAGCAAAATTTTGAAAATGTTAAATGAATAAAATTTACATGAATACAAAATATTTTTCTTGAAATAATGATACTCATTATGTTAAAAATGACAAAACGAGATGAGACGAGATGAGACGTGACGCGACGAGACGAGACGAGATGTGATCGCGACGATGAGATGAGACAAGACGTGATCGTGACGACGAGACGAGTCGAGAGGAGACGATACGTGACGCGATGAGATGAGATGAGACGTGACGCGATGAGATGAGATCACTACGCAATGAGAGAAGACGAGACGAGACGAGACGAGATAAGATAAGATGTGATGAGACGAGACGAGTGTTAAACGTAAAAAAATGACTTGTTCGAAAATTTCAATTAATTACTTAATTAATTTAAGTAACAACCAAATTTACGAAATCACAGAG
>JBCEWC010010215.1:0-17888 GCA_038996855.1 Solanum aculeatissimum | reverse complement strand
TGAATTGAGCAAGTAGAAATATACTTTTACCCATAAATCTCTTCTCTTCCATCTCTTGAAGAGAGCGACACTGAAGCAGGATGATGTTAAACTCTCCTATCTTGATATCCACACTTTTCAAACTGTAACAAAAATATGAATCTCCTTAAAATTGATGGTGTAATATACCACATATACAACAAATTATAATTGAAAATAAAAGTGACAAAATTGAATAAAAATTCATTTAGGCTGAGGCGTGGATATCTCGCTCTCTTTAAAGAGATTCAAGCCCACTACGACATAATCTACACCAATCCAACAGTAATACACATGACTTGTCTCCTCCAGGATACAACAACCCAACAACGTTGTATGACTCAAACAACTCCGGATTAGTTAAATAGTCCAAAGCTCCACAAAAATAACACCTTTCTTCAACATATAATTACTCTCTTTTGTATATAGTGAATATAGTTAAAGACTTAGAATATTTTATTTAGTCTCAACCCTCTCTTTCACTATTGCACATTTCATTAACTTCATTACACACTACAATATTTATCACACTTCTCATTTTTCTTGTATACTTCTTCTTCTTCATCACAAAACAAAGTAAGACCACCACTATTTATAGGTGAAGAATTCTTCCTTGTCTTGAATAAGAATAAAGTGGACAATAATGCAGGTATATGAATAGAGGAATCATGTCTTGAAAGTTACATAAGTTACAAGACACTAATGGGTAGAACATGGGTTAGTGGTTACATAAGTTACAAGACTCTAATGATCATATAAGTTACAAGAAACTAATGACTATAAGAGTTATAAGAACTAATGATCATATAAGTTACAAGAACTAATAATCATTCTTACCACAATTTATACCACTAATATATGCACTTACTATTTTATTTTAATAATAAAATGCATATACACCAACACATAGCAACAAAGACAAGGAGAAATCATTGAGCAACATATTGAAAGAAAGAAAATCTAGAGTTGGGATTTCTTTCTGAAAAGTATCTTGTTTTGTTATGTGCTATTTGTTCTACTTGAAATCATTGTTTAGGGATAATTATTGTAAGTGTGAATAAGTTTTGAGAGAGTTGTAACAAGAAGTTGGCTTCTTAGATAGTGGAGTAAATGATTATAGGTATCATTAGAGATGTGTTAGCAGTAGAGGTTGAGTGATTATTGAGTTGTAATTTGAACATTGCTCTTTGAAGTTAGTGAAGTTGGTTAAAATCCTAGCCACTATAAGTAGTGCTTATTTTTTCCTTTAGCGAAAAATTTTTTCACTGCAATTTTTTGTGTCGAATCTGTTAATTAGTAATTTCTACAGTCGGATAAATAAGAACTTGGTTCTTGTTAGTATTGTGACACTAATGTCTTTTCAATTGGTATTAGAGCATGCCTTTTTACTCAAAAGTTTAAACCTCGAAAAGGATTTATGGCTACACCACCATCATCATAGGAAGGAGCATCACAAAAAGACCACTATTGTTGAACTGAAAATACTATGGATTGTAGAAAAATAGGATTATGGATTGCCTAGTTGGAGAAAGCCCTAATCTGTGGGATGTCATTCTCGTGATGATTCCCATGAAAAATTGTCCAGATGGAACAATGCAAGTACCTAAGGACAAGAAGGAATGAAATATTGAAAATAAAATAGCCATCCACAATCATGCAAAGGCCAAAAAATTTTGATTTGTGAAATAGCTCCTGATGAGTATAACATGATCTCAGCTTGTCCAGATGCAAAGGTGATTTCGGACACCCTACAAACTGCTTATGAAGGGACAAGTCAGGTTAAAAAGTTCAAGATTGATAATCTGAATAAATAGTACTATCGAGTTGTTCAGGGTGATGAAGATATTTGGCCGCACTTGGTCTGGTTGCCCACCACACCATCACATAAGAGCCTTTGTCTACTGCCCACCATGACTGCAAAATGGGGAATGACCTTTATCTTGATTTGAAGATATTTGGTCACACTTGGTTGCATAAAATTGTGAGTACTTCTACCATCCACTAATACTTGCACTAGTGATCCATTTACTTTTCCTATGAATCATATTGTGGAGAGTGAAGCTCCCCTAAATAAATAATGATAAAATAAACAGATAATTACTCCTATAATTCTAAGCCTTGTGATTCCCAAACTAAGAAATCTTACACTTGTGTCCCGATAAGTACTTCTCCTCACAATAATAACATGTTCCCCGCTCACGATGGCTCTGAAGCTCGTATGAGTGAGTCATATGAGAGGAGTCCGGTTCAAAGAGGAAGGGAGTCAGCATAAGGTGTTATAAAAGAAGAGGGATTTTGATTTAAGGTTGTAGTATTTAGGGTTGGAAAAATGGGGATTGTTCTGGCAAAAGCCAGCCTAATAGGTTCATTCTCATCTTGGATTCGTCGCTTGTGTATATAGGCTAAGTTAAGTGTCTCTTCGTAACTCTTGGACTTATGGACCAAAATAGAGTTCTTAATATCTTCATAAAGCCTAGAAATAAAGAGATGTACCATTCGATTATCATTCATGTCGTCTGTCTTATTTGCAATGATCTCAAATTTGATCTGAAGATCTGAGATGGTAGTTGTCTGTCGGAGCTTCGCCAAGCGTCCTTCTATAACGACTTATTCCATCGTTATTAGAAATATCTACATTAAGGGTATATGAATCTCATTCATCATAGGTTTAAGATCAATTCTTTAGTATATGAGTGCATTAGTTATGAATTAAGGTCGTACAATGGACCTATCATAAAGTTAAGTTGAAAGTATCATATCAATTTAATTTTGAGCTTAGGTTTGAATTAAGGTCAATTCTGAATGACCATAATGCTCAACCTATAATGAATTAGGTCATCCATAACCTATGAAATTAAAGGTCTATAAGTCGTTTTTCAATGCCACCAAATTTGTATCATTTAGAGTTTGAAATAAAAAGTTATGACTATTTTACTAGAGATTATCTGAGTTGAGGTCACCACGACAGGAATCAAGATGCCATGATGGGAATTAGGCTGAGATACCAGAATACACATAGTTAAATGCTTTTTCAAATCTAAAATATTATTTTACTCTTAAAACTCATCCAAGGTCAGATTAGGGCAAGGGAGAGGCAATTTCGTCACTTGTCATTGATTTTCTCCTCCAAGGTAAGCCCTTTCATCAATCTAACACTTGTTTGATTCTTTAATCCTTAGAATAATATTAGATTAATTATGGTGGGGGTAGAAATTTAACCTAGATAATATTTTCTGGTATAAAGAGAATTAAGAGGTTGAGTCTCTTAAATTTGAGTGATTATTGATAGATTATGTCCTTGGAACTGAAAATTATTTATATAAATGTTTTTGGTAGATTGGAGGATAGAACTCATGGGTTTGAATCCCAAAGTATTTGTTGGAAAAGTAGTTTATTAACTACTCTTATAATCACTGTTAGATGATTTAGCCTTTGGAAACGTGAAGAAGAAAGAAGATCATCAGTGGTAGCTTACTTGTTAAGTAGCTTGACGCTCAGGCAGACTAGGTTTCTCAATTTAGTAGTTGTAAATCTAGTTTCTATTACATGAAATAATATAAATTGATGGGAGATATTATGCCTAGGCCTTCAGACACAGAGTCTAGATAACTAATATGTAGTATTGCTATTAGGACATGAATATATTATATGGATTAGGATTAGTCTGTGACTAACAATGATAGACTAATTCTTGATTACCCTTAATACTTCTTGTTGAGATGATCGATGATTCTTGTGAAGTTTATGTGTAAAGAAATTATTGAGTTATTGTGAGATCCTGAGACTTGTGATAATCAAGGGGATCTGGTGTGAGCTATTAATATATATATGTGTGTATGTGTTCCTGTTGATTGTTACATGTAAAATACCAAAGTAATGCATATTCATGAAATAAAAAGATGAATGTAAAAGGACTTCATGTTGGTAATCCCATACAATAAACCTATTGATTTACTTGTGGCTTCAAGTGTGGTGATTGCATTGTAGGTGCTAGTTTGAGTTACCACTTGTATTATATGTGCTTGCTAATTGTGTTGTTAGTACTACCTGCATGTATGTAAATAGAAAATGATGGAATGAACATAATAAATGACTACGTGTAATTAAACTGCAAAAATAAATCTGTTACTTGAATAGGCAAGTTTGTAAAACATTCACTGTGATTGCAATTGTGATCGTGATAATAGATCAGGAATCACAGGTGTCACATTTTGATACATATTGAATTCGGTGTCACATTTTGACACGTATTCCATCGATGTTCTGACATGCTAACTATTGAATTCGATGTCGTGCTGACATGCTAATAGTTTGAGTATGAGTTTCATAAGGGAACTGTTAATAACTATTATCTACGTACAAATTTAAGTATTTGTGTATTATCAGGATATATATGTAATGGTAAAGAAATTCACATAATTATAACTGATCATGCTCATTTTGTGTAATAATTGATATGAAAGAATAAAAAATTAATGTGTTACTAAATTTCATATATAATAGTGTTATTCGTATTGCCATATTTGTGGTGTGATTATGTATCATCTATCTTACTATGTTGTAGTTGTCTGTTATATTTCAAATAATCAGGCATGAGATTGTATATGATCAAGTGGTGAGTAGCTAATGGGTTAATTGAGCAATGAATTGATGACTTTGAGTCAAATTATACTTTGGTATTATTGTTATGTGTGTTAATGAGAGCTTGTAAAAGGAAGTCTGAGTTCTATTTTTGTGTAGACCGCACTGGCGGGAGGAATTCTGCTATGACAGGGTGACCATAACATATTGGGTATCGCTATGGCGGGCAAGTATGGGTAGAGGAGGAGAAATCCCAAGTCATCCTGATTATATCATCTTGCAAGTGAGTTACTACATAGTCTAGGGTCAAGTGTTGGCAAGAGTGAGCTTGAGGAGAAGTGGTAGACTGGTTAGACAAAGTTAGTGATGGTGTGTGTTCAAGAACTCTCTTATGTGATAGAGGGATTAAGTTATGGTCAATAGTGGCGTGACAGTAAATCAGGGTCGGGGGCTGGAATCAATTGTACTAATTATGATTAAGGTAATCAGGATGATAAGAATATGTGAAAAAATAATTTTGCTAGTACATTTTCTTATTGCATGCTTCTTTTGAATATTTACTTTATATTATGTGATGAGTTTCAAGTTGACCGATGATATCTATTACTACGTGTTGTTTATACTGATACTAATCTTGCAATATCTTTTGATGTAGTCTGATTGCAGGATCAGTGATGTTTCTTAGGTGAAGATGATGACGATCTTCAACAACTTTTACTTTTTCGTCCTTATGGTGGGAGCTTTGTCATTATTTTATTTTTCATTGTATCCGTAGAAACTCTTATACCTATTTAGATTAGAATTCCTAGAGGTGTTAAATATCTTTTTTTAAAATTAAATTTGAATTTTTAGTTATGTACTTGGTAATTACATGATCTTTTCAGTATCATCTTTTTTAGTTCATATTTCACATGGTGTAATTTATTGGGAATTAAGAATTCTCCTATCTATCATGATTCGATGGGTCAGATCGTGACACCTTTGATGGACTCTAATCCTTTTTTTATGAAAATGAATCCATACCTTTGAAGCAAAGTGTTCCCAATCCACGAGTTGTTTGTTTCGAAAAATCCATCGATATCTTTCCAATGCATTACTGTCCACATAAAACGAAGCATGTGGTAAATGTTGATCTTATGCAATCTTATAAAAATCAAAATATCTCTCTGCTTGGAAGATCCAAGCCCTTGAATTCACTCAACAAAATTGATCAAATTCCACCAAAGCTAGCTTGTGACAGAGGTAAGGAGCTACCTGAAAATGGTCATCATGTGAGTCCCTATTATTTTCAACATTATCATCACTAAAGAACCTACAAAAACTTTAGAGGAGAAAATTATTGACCATATCAAATATGATTTCAAAATATCAGAACTAAAAGATCGAGCAAAATATTTCATTATTTCATTTTAACTAAGCAGAATCACACCCTCGTATTGTGCAAGACATAACTTGATACTGTGCGAGACATAAAGTTAAAATCATGCTTGTAATTATAGGTGTTTGTTTAAAATAGTCGCTAGTTCATTTATCGTCAATAAAATATATAGAATACTTTTTCAACTCTTTTGATTCTTCATTTATCAATAGTTATCATGTATCAAGAGTCTAATTTTATTTCAAAAATTGCTCTATTTCTTACTCTTTATTGTTGTTTGATTTATGTCATCAAATTATCTTTTGTCTTCCTAATGGGAGTCACATTCTTATGATATTTTGTCTATCAAATTTGATGAAAAAAATTATTCAATATGAAAAATTTATTTTTTGATCTTTGTTAAAAAAATAAAAGCTTATTTGAATCTTGAATAAATAGATAACTGAGTCAAACTAAGAAAAAAAAAATTAAAAAATTTAACATGCTAATAATGCTCGTGTCATTTCATGATTTCGTATTTTTGTACGGATAAATATTACACTTAATCTACATTAATCTATTCAACTTGGTATCAGAGATGTGAAAACATCTCAAAAAGATATATGTCCAATGTTACCATGCTTGTGATTAAAATTTTTTGTTAAAAATATCTTATTACTTTGAAACTATATGTTTGTGAAGGAAACATGAGTATCAAAATTTTACATTTATTTTATTTATTAAATTTCTTTTCGTTTTCAAACATTTGGGGGGAAATAATTTTTTGATAAATCTAATAAGGATTTAATTATCACACGAACCATAGATCAATTTGTTACTCTCTTCATCTCATTTTATGTGTCACAATTTTATTTTTAGCTAGTCTGTATAAAAAAAAGTGTTATCTTACAATAATTAGAAACTATTGAGGCATGATTGATTGTGCAGTATATTGTGCAGATTATTTTTCTTTATTTATGCATAATTAGATGTATATTAGTTGTCAGTTACAATTGTATACTAGGTAAATATTTTACAGCTCTATACTCCTATAATTTAAGAGTTAATATTGGTGTATTGATTGTATATAGTTCTTTGCACAGTATCAGTAAAATATACATATGAAATATTTTTTCTTCTCCATCTGTAGAGACTTTATGGTATCAACGCCTTTTTAAACTCCAACGAATCTTCTCATCTCTTTCAATTCTTCCTATCAGCTCTGTGGCATCCATGGTGAATCCAAGCGATTCTATTGTTCCTACTGATAACACCAACCATTTGGTGCAGTTCAACCCTAGTTCCCAACTTTTCCTAAAACTTACTGGTCCAATAAATTTTATCATTTGGAAAGTGCAGGTCAAATCTCCCATGTTTGGTCATGATCTCTACTGCTATCTCGATGGAACCTTGACAACACCATAAACAATGATAATCCTCAACAACTAAGAGGTACCTAATCCCAAGTATAAACTCTAGTTTTGCCAAGACTAGTTGATTCATAATGCCTTAATGGCATTTGTTGATTCTATAATTACCTCTACTATTGCCAAAACTTCTACCTCAAAGTAAGCGTGGGACACACTGCATAACCAGCATGCTAAAAAATCACATACAATGATTTTTAGTCTTCAAAACTTTCTAGCTACAATCACCAAAAACTCTCGTAATATGATAGAGTACCTACGGGGATCAAGAATATTGATAATGAACTTGCAATGATTGGAACTCCAATTTCAGATGATGAACTTGTTGTCAAAATACTCAGTGGTTTAAAACCTGAGTATGATTCAATTTCAGCGGTTATCCAAGCTTGAGATACACCTATCTCGTATGAAGAACTATACAATAAGCTTCTTAATAGAGAGCTTCTCCTCAAGCATAAAGAGCCTAATCAGGCCTCAATTACAGTTGCAATGACACAAAAATCATCGTCAAATAATTATACACACCACAATAATAACAGAGGACAACTTTGGCATTCACAATATCCCAAGTAGCAAAATGCACCAACCTCCTCATCACCAAACTAGTGTCCGATGAATGCACCAACCCCACTAGCAAATTAGCATCCAACAGCTTCCCAACAAAGTTGACCAATTTGTCAACTATGTGGTCGCAGCAGCCATACTGCCAATGTGTGTCATTCATGCTCCCACAATCACTTGGAAACTAGAGCAGATTTTGTTTCCATGCCTTGAATTGTTGATTCAGGAGCATCGCATCATATAATTGTTGATTCTCAAAATCTTCAACGTTCGAATGACTACACTAGTACTATAATACTTTCATGGGCAATGATAACAAAATTTATATAACTCACATCGATCATGTTCAAATAAATGCTTCAAAAATTTCATTTGTGAAATACTGTGTGCACCAGAGATCAAACATAATATTATATCCGTGTCTCAATTTTGCAAAGATAATTTGACGTCCATAGAACTATTTCCTTATGAAGGATCTGAGTACAAGGGCACCACTAGCACGGGGCCAAAATAAAGAAGGAATTTATGAGTGTCCTGTAGGAGGATCCCAGTACAATCTGAGCTACCAATCCTATATGTTCGAATCTCAACAATTCTGGCATAGAAAATTACGACACCCAAATAAAAGAGTGCTTAAAACACTCTTAGAAAAGTTTTCAATTTCAGTTTCAAATTCTGAAATGGTTGATCAATGTAATTCCTACTCTTCAAATAAAAGTCATTGACAATCTTTTTCTAAGAATACTCTAGTGAGCAAAATATCTTTGCAAATTATTTTCAGTGATGTATGGGAGCCATCACCTATTTTGTCAATTGACAAAAATTATATTATGTAGTTTTTGTTGATCAATTTACAAAATACATTCGATTGTACACACTTAAAAATAAAAGTGAGGTCCAAATAATTTTCTCTAAATTTAAATCCCTTGTTGAAAATTATTTTCATACAAAAATACTCTCACCTACACTGATGGCGGTGGTGAGTTTGAAGATCTCAAGTCATTTTTTCACATCAATAGCATTGAATACCTTGTATCACCACCATACACATCACAACGAGTAGCTATAGCTGAACGTAGACATCAACACATCATTGAAACATCAAAAATTTATTTTACACCAAACCTCCATGGCTCTAGTATTTTGATCCTTTGCAGGTCAACAAGCCACATTCTTGATTAATAGGTTGCCTACCTGCACATTTCATTATGATTCTCTATACCAATGATTATTTGGAGAAATTTTAAATTATTAATCTATTTGTACTTTTTGATTGCCTATGTTACCCTTGGTTTAAACCATATGCCAAGCATAAACTAGAACCAAAGTCCACCCCTTGTTTTTACTTGGACCATTCTAATATTCATCATAGTCATCATTGTTATGATCCTATTTCACAAAGGATATATATTTCATGAGAAGTATTTTTTTATCAAAATATTTTTTTTCATTTTTTTGATATATTTTCATCTTTAAAAGACAATAGAGTTACAAAGTTAGAGTGGGATATCTTGTACAAAAAGTCAAATGAACCTAGTGTCAAATTTGTACCTCCAATAGGTTTTGAGATTCTCCAACCAATCAAGATTGCTCTAAAATTGTTGGCTACCCCTACTGTAGGTTTATCTTCAGCAGCAGTGCCAACTACAACCACCATTTCAGATTGCCTCACACTGCCTATTGTTGTCCACCTACCACATAATCACCAATTCAGAATTAACACCGAAATCGGCACATCCAGACAACCCCTTTATTTATACCTATTCCAAATCCCTCTCCATCCATTTCATCTTACAATCATAATCAATCCTCTACCATAGCTTTCGAACATACCTAACAACCATCCATTCACAAAAAAATATCACTAAAGTTAAGCAACCATTTGATTATCTTGCAGTTTCGTTAATCGAATTTCTTCCCACCACTTATAACCAAACTCAAAAGAGTGTACACTAGAGAGAGGCGATGAAACTTGAGTTTGAGGCATTGATGAACAATAAGACATGGGAGCTTTTACGATTATCATCTTCTCAAATTATTGTTGATTAGTGGCTCTATTGTATCAAAACCAAATTCGATAGAAGTGTTGACAGGTATAAAGCTCGGTTAGTTAAAAAGGGTTTCACACAACGACCAGGTGTGGATTATCACTCTACATTCAATCTAGTAGTAAAATCTATTACTGTTAGACTCATTTTGTCGCTTGCAATTTAACATAATTGGCATTTACACCAACTGGATGTGAATAACACATTTCTTCAAGGACATGTTGAAGAAGATGTTTATATGTGTCAACCTTGTGGGTATGCTCATACTGATTTCCCTCATACGTGTGCAAGTTAAAGAAAGAAATTTATGGATTCAAGCATGCCCCTCGAGCCTAGTACTCCGAGTTAAAGCAATTCTTGCTTTAGATTGGCTTTCAAAAGTCTAACTCTGACTCTTCTCTATTTATTCGTCATCAGAATAGAGCACTATCTACATTCTTGTATATGTGGATGCAATAATTATCACTGGATCAAACTTTGATATTATCAAGAAAACTATCCAAGTTCTTTCGGCCAAATTCTCTCTCAAAGACCTTGGACATCTCAATTACTTTTTGGGTATTAAAGTTCTTCGTACTAAATAAGGGATCGTTTTTTCTCAGGCCAAGTATATTTTTGATCTTCTTTTTGCCCATAAAATATCTGAGTGTAAACCTGTTACAACTCCCATGAGTTTCACTATCTCACTATCCTTAAAGGATGACACACCTCCGACGGATGCCACTTTACATCATCATGTACTTGGTAAGCTCTAATATCTGTCTTTCACCATACCAGATATAAGCTTTAGTTAATAAATTATCTCAATTCATATATGCTCCTACACAAATACACAGGTCTTGTGTTAAGATACCTACAACATACCAAAAATAGTTGCTTACAAATAATGAGCAAGAAATATCATGTCATGTATTCAGATGTTGATTGGACTAGTGACATTAATAATAAGAATCAATGTTTTGGTATATCCTATACTTTGGTACAAATCCTATTAGATGGTCATCTAAGAAGAAACACATTGTTGTGCAATCCTCCACTAAAGTAGAGTATCGTGTAGTAGCATCTGCACTTTCTAAGAGCAATTGGGTTCAAAAGCTTCTTGTAAAACTACATGTGTAGCTACCTGATCCACAAATAATCTATTGCAATAATATTGGTGTTACTTATCTTTTCAAATCTGGTGCTACACAATAGGATGAAACACATTGAAGTTAATTTTCACTTTGTTAGAGATCAAGTATAGAGAAAATAGGTGCTCTTTCAACATTTGCATGTTATTGATCAACTCGCAGACACACTTACAAAGCCTTTGCCTCGTCTACTTTTTCATCAAAATTTGTCCAAGATAAATTTTATTAATCCCAAAAAGGTGGATTTGGCATCATAAGTAAATTTCTCTCCCTTCTCTCTAAACTTTCTCTTTCTAATGGTAATATAACAGTAACTTCCATCCGAACATCATCGCTGGAATGTCTAAGACGCCGTTAGCAGACTTACTTTGACCAACAAATAAATACCAATCGACTACTGATCTCGAGAGGAACAACAATCTACAAGATTCAACCTCAAATTCCTCGTTCAACTCTCTGAATTTGAGCAATTCTGATAAGGTTACTGGAATGGAGCCTAATAAAGAGTTGAAGTGCGAGCAAACAGTTAATCCCCAAGGGGATCCTTCATTGCAAGAACCACCCAAAGACCAAGTGATAGACCCAAATACAATCCCTATTGAAGAAACATAGGGGGAAATAACCACTAACTTACCTATATTGGGACGTCAAGTTCTAGAGGACTCTGAGGAAAGTTGGGAAGACTCATACTCAATCGAATCTTGTGCACAAAGTATGAAAAACTTGGAAGAGGTAGCTGGACCTCCGACACCCCTCAATTTAATAAAAAATTAATAGTGTAGATTTGGCAGGTCAGGACCAACACTAACCAATCGGAAAAGGAAGTCATAAAAAAGGATGAATTAATTGCAACCTCCACCTCTGAGAATCTAGGAAATGCTCCTTTACCATCAACAAAAGATAATGATACCATGAGAGGTAATGAGATGCATACTCAGAGTCCTAACAACCATCTGCACAACACAGAGAAGGACGGACAACAACATCAACAAGGGCAACAAGCCCCCTCAAGTAAGTTTTCAGATTCAAGAAATATGAATAATGCTAGTAATATTATCAATTGTAATTCTCCCTTGCAAAATAATGCAAATGAGCAAGGTGCTAGCAATAAAAGGACTGATCAAAAGCCTATGGATCCTAATGGACTTTTGACTAGGAAAGGTTAGACTGCTCAAGAAATTTAGAGCAAAAGGTTTTGGTAAAACATAAGTTCCCCCGGATCTCTAATAATTTCGTGAAATTTGAGCCTAATATCCAAAAAAAGATATCTACCTCCAAACAACATTCTGCCAATGATAATTCCAATCAAAATGTTCCTATTAATACCATCTCTAACCTTGAGGCTCAATCCAATGTCAAAAAGAACAACTCTCAAGAACCTGCTCTCTATACTGTGATACAAACCTTGGTAGCAAAACTCAAAATTAACCAAGCCAGAAATGAGGTTCCTATTGAACTAAACACTCTTAAAATCACCACCAAAAAAAGTATGCCTGTTGTGATATTTAATAATGATAATTTCATGATTAAGCTTGCAGCTAGCTATAGGTATACCTTGATTGACAAGTTGACCAATACTATGCCTAAGTTTGAACTGATCAGAAAAAGTTTCATCCTCCAAACATAACTTTTTGAAGGTGTCAAAATTGTCCATTTTAATGTTAGTCATGTCTACATTAAATTGGATAATGAGTTGGATTATATCATTATTTAGAATAGGAAAAGGATGAACATTGAAGGACAACTTATGAGAATTCAAGTTTGGACTCCCACTTTCAGGCCTGAAGTGGAGACACCTACAATTCCTATTTGGGTATCTCTCCCTAAATTACCTTGACATTGCTATAACAAGACTTTTGTGACTGCTTTATTATCTCCATTGGGAAGATCTTGTACCTAGATACTACTTCACTACACAAGACAAGATCTAGCCTTGCTAAAGTAAGGGTATAAATGGATTTAACCAAAGAGAGATCGACTCATATGTGGATGGGCTTTGATGAGGAGGATATGTCCATTGGTAGATGACAAGCTATACAATATGAAGTTGTGCTTGACTATTCTAACTACAGAAAGCACAGGGGCATATGATTCAGGATTGGAATATTAAAAGAAGAGACGAAGTTCATCAACAGAGAAAGGATATGAAAGTCAAAAAAAGAAACAAGAAAATATGGACAAGGATAAACAAGAGCCTCTTGATATAGATGGAACAAGAAAGCAGGTGGGGACTAAAGACATCATAACAATCCTTAACATCAAAATAATCAGGATAAAGAGAAAAAACATCAAGAATCTCAGTGGCAAACACAGAAGAGGAATCATGGCAAGAACATGCAATCAAATCAACAAAAGAAGGACATTATAGTCCACCAAAATAAGGCAATGCAAATAGGTATTAACTCTATTCCTACTTATAACAATTACATAGATCTTACTCTACAGGGCCAACTTAATTGCCAAACTAGGAAGGTGGTCCAAGACAAAGAAAGCACTAATGTTGAAGATGCCCCTACAATCCATAAGGGCACAACTACTAAAGGATCAAGTATTGACTCAAGAACTCCCCATGTAAATCATGGACATCCTAGTGATTAGAAACTCCCTAACCCCTTATTTAATGATTTTACTCCCCACCCTTATGGCCTTGGTTATTTGCTTACTGATGGAGTAGTTAGAGGTATGGCTTGGGGTAAGGAGAACCATTCTAATATATAGGAAGGGGTACCAAAAGGAAGGGATATGTCTCCTGTTTTGTAGGAGAACTCTATTTTTAACCAAAGAACAGACTAGCTAACCCCTGTAATGACTTCTATTCAACAACATATCATGACTTCCTCACCAACTACTCAAAAGATTGATGCCAATAACAATGCTACTTTGAATCACATCAGAGGTGGTATGGAAAAGGATTTGGCATCAATGGATAGTACTAGTGCCCAAGATTCTACAGCTAAGAAAATAAACCTAGTAAGAAAAGAAGAGAGGCTCTTAAGAAAAGACAGGAAGCAATTCTTAAAAAAGGAGATGTTTAGACTTTTGGTGACAATAACACTCAATAAGCCATGGTTCAAGCCTTTGAGGACTAGATATCTAGGCTGGAGGAAAATCCTCCTCCTCCACAAGTCTATTATACTACTGGTATAATTCCTGAAAAACCTCCTGATATAACTAGCAACAAAAGCAATTTGAGATCTACTCCCGGAGGAATTTCTGAGTATGATGAATATATTTCCATTAACTCAGAAGATGAACTTGATAAAGACAAATAACTCATGGAGGATAAAGATGGAAATGACGAAATAAGTGAGCACCTTATCAAATCCTTTAGTCTTGGTTGTGATAATACTAGTGAGGAAGAAATTCATCAGATTTCTCATAACCAAGGACTATCACCAAAAGGTATCCACAATTCAAAGTTTGATCCCACATCAGTTAATAAATCCAAATATCCCATCAGTGGTAGGCCAACTACCAGGTCATTTCATTCTAGATATTCTCAACGATTGGTACTCTTATTTGAAATATGAGAGGTATTAACACTCAGGGTTCCATGGAAAGAATAAATTCCCTTAGAAATATCCACCAAATCTCCGTCATTTTTTTGTTGGAACCTTTCTCTGACAACTCTCAACTTTACTATTACAGAACTTAGCTCAACATGGATTATGCTATCAATAATATCAATGAAATAATTTGGATCTTTTGGTCCAAGGATGTGGATTGTAAGGTTATTGATAATAATGAATAGTAGATTACTTGTGATATCAACTGTGTCCTTGCTCCCAATAAGTTCAAAACTACTTTCGTGTATGTCAAATACAAGGATAATTTAAGACAACCTTTATGGGACAGGTTACTCCATCATGATAATACTGACCTCCCCTGGTGCACTGTGGGGGACTTTAATGTGATATCCAACATTGAACAGAAACTAGAAAAAGCCCCTTACAACATATAGAAAAACTTTGAAATTCATCAGTATTACTGAAGCCTGTGGACTGATTGATCTTGGCTACAATGGTCACCAATTTACTTAGTCCAACATAAGGGGTATTAACTTTAGAGTGTGGAAAAGATTGGATACGGGTATGGTGAATGATAAATGGTTAAAAGTTATGTCTCACACAACTATTACTCATCTGCCTTAAGTAGGATCTGATCATTTCCCTCTACTTATGGAAATGATGGATAAACATCATAACCCCATTAAATATTTTAGATTCCTTAATTGTTGGACTAAACATTCCTTCTTTTTGGAAATAGTTAAAAACTGCTAAAATAAGAAAATTATAGGAAACCCAATGTGGATCTTTCAGCAAAAGCTTAAAAGGCTTGCATCTACTCTTAACATTTGTCAAGAAGAGAACTGGGGAATATTTATGCAAATGTTGAGGATTTTGAAGAAAGAACAAGAGTGGTCAAAGAGCAGTTGATCAATAACAACACTGAAGAAAATAGGATTAAATTTCATACCCTCAATGCTCAATATATCAAATTCTTGAAGCTGAAAGATTCTATGCTAAGGCAAAAGGCTCAACTCCACTGGTTTAGAGAAGGAGATATGAACACCAAGTATTTCCATGCTCTAATCAGAGGAAGGAGAAGAAAACTCCATATCTACAAGATCTAGAATGAATAGAGTGACTGGATATAGGAAGATGAGACTATAGCTAAGGTTGCTTATGATCACTTTCACCAAATCTTGATAGGTAAAAACAAGGCCATTAATAAAGAGATTCTTGATTGGATCCCTACTCTTGACACTGATAATCAGAACATAGATCTCCAGAATATCTCCACTATGGAGGAATTGAAGAATATTTTCTTCTCAATGAATCCTGAATCAGCAGCTAGACCTGATGAAATGAATGATAAATTTTTACCAGTTTTGTTGGGATATCATCAACAGAGATTTGCTTGATATGGTGCATGCCTTTTTGGTGGTCAACCCATGCCAAAATTTTTCTCTAAAAAATATGTGATTCTACTTTCAAAGGTAAACCATCCAAATAAACTGGTTGAATTTAGACCAATTAGCTTTAGTAATTTTACCAACAAGATCATCTCCAAAATTCTGTCTTAGATTGACTCCAATACTTCCTTATTTGATTTTTCCTAATCCGTCTGGTTTTGTCAAAAATAGAAGTATCTCTGAAAATATCATGCTAGCTCAAAATATTATCCACCATATCAAGAAGCCTAATGGAGGAAACAATATTGTGATTAAACTTGACATGACCAAGACCTATAATAGGATCTCCTGGTCATTTACATGTTTAGTACTCAGAAAATTTGGCTATTGTGAGAGATTCATTGACATGGCTTGGAGAATCATGGATAATAACTAGTACTCTGTTCACAAGGTGCCAGACATGGCTTTTTCCATTCTACCAGAGGCCTTAAGTAGGGGTGGGCAAAAAATCGAAAAATCGGAAAACCGAACCGAACTAATTCGGTTTTTTGGTTCAATTTTGATTTTTTTATTTCGGTTCTTCGATTCGATTTTCGATGTACGGATCCTTAAACCGCGGTGCACCGAAAAACCGAAGTTTTATATATTAAATTATTAATATTTAAATATTTAATATATACTTCTAAATTTTTATTTTAAAATTTAAATTTTAAATTTCAATAGAAGCCCAACCCAATTTAATTTTAACCCAAGCCCAATTTTAACCCAAACCCTTATCCAATTTCCATATTTTCAGAAACATTTAACAATTTCATCAATATTTCATGGCTTCAGTTCTTCAGTTTTCACGGCTTCACGCAGAGTCGCAGACACACACGCCTTCAGGCTTCTTCACCGCTTGTCCACTTCAGTCTTCACGAATCTGGAATCACGCCTCAGTCGGCTGCTGATCAGAAGTTGCTACTACAGTTAAGGTACTACAGTTTGTAGTTGTTTTGATTATTGAATTGCAACCTAAAACTGGTCGTGAAGTGAAATTTTAAAGTAAATCTTACCTCTGAATTTAGCATATGATTTATTTTAGCTTTATTGACATATGATTTACTAAATCAGATTTAGCATCACCAAAGTTACTTATTCTTATGACATGGTTAATTTCTCAACTATATCTCTGTTTTGCAGTAAACTAATTTCTTATGACATGGTTAATTTCTCAACTTTTTGTTTTAGCCTTTTAGGCTTTAGCTTTAGGCTTTAGGCTTTAGTTACAACTTACAACTTAGTGACTTACAGGAAAATAGGAGAAAACAGGAAAAAAAACATTTATAAATTATAAGTATATAAGGATTAAAATAAGTGTTGTTCACTTGTTTGAAGTTTGAACTATTTTATTTTATTTAAAAAATAAGGAAATAAGGATTAAGGAATTGATAATTTGATAAGATTAGCTTCCTTTGGTCTTATTTTTTTAAATTAAAAGTATCAATGTTTGTGTTGCTCACTAATTATTATTTAATATTATTTTTTTGTAGATAGCGGATAAAAATAAAGTTAGTGTTGCGGATTCAAGTGATAGCTTAATTGCTATAACAAATGATAGCATTGTCAACCAACCTACAAAGAAAAGAAAAGAAATAGCACCAAGATCCAAAGTTTGGAATCATTTTGAAAAGTGTGATGGTAATAAAGTGATGTACAGGTATTGTCATAAAATTTTGGCTTTTACTTTCGGTAATGGTACAACTGGATTGAATCAACATTTAGGAAGGTGCACCGTTTTTAAGTCTATGATTGAAAATGATTCTCAACATAAGTTGAATTTTTCATCTACGAATGCACAACTTTGAAAAT
>JBCEWC010010214.1:0-17890 GCA_038996855.1 Solanum aculeatissimum | reverse complement strand
ATGAGTGAACAATTGTGAAAGGAGCTGGCTCAAGAGGGATTTTTGAAGGAATATTGGCTTGCTGGTTCTGATTTCTGCTGTTGATATCAGGCTGAATGGGAGGGGTGTCTTTGGGGTGTGATACATTCCTGTTTTGGAAATTTGAAGTGAGGCTAGTGAAATCAACAGGTTGGGGAGGGATGAATTTGGTTTTCTCAATCTGTTTTTTGGAGCTTTCTATGGTTTTGGTGTTTTTATCATTGTTTTGTTGATTCCCAGGAGTTCTTGAAGGCGCAGTGCCACCAATAGTAAGATGATCATTAACAGATCCTTTTTTATTGTTCATTTGGTGATTGCTAATACTCCTAGCATCAAACCTTTCACTCGAATGGTGCAACTCATTAGACAGTTGAGTACCATCCATGCTTTGAACCAAACAATTAGGGGAAACAGTCTTGTCACCTAGATATTCAGTAGCATCATTCTTTGACAAATTAGATTGTGAAGTCAAACTGGAATTATGAAGTTTACCTGCCAGGGATGCTGAATCCCTGGTTAAGCCTGTGGTGTGTTGAGTTTTGTCTTCTTCAGCCTTACCATGTTCATCCGTTTGCTGATGCTTGAAGCTGATTGAGCTTGAAGAAACTGCAGGATCATTGCCATCTCTTTGGACTAGGGAAGTTTGTTCCATACGTTCAGAATCATTAGTGGAAGTGTTCCTCATTATCATCGATTCAAGATTGTGTGAATAGTTTGCAAATTCTTCATCCAATCTTGAAGAATTCATATGAACCCTGGACAGTGTAGAATTCAAATTCGATTCTTTACTTACAATAACATTTGGGGCTTTAGTCCTTAGAGGGTTCTGGCCATCTTGAGGAGCATTTTGGTATACCCCTTCACCGTCGAATCTCCCCGGAGCAGTATTCCCGGCGCCGAGCAAATTCTATCGATTTGACTCGTGATTAATCGAAGGGGGAATAATGTTTTGACTAGCGTGGTCCTCCAAGGGAGCTTCAACAATGTTGGAAACCTCGCAAATCTGCTCTATTTTGTTTGAATTTTTGGTTTCATTTTCATTTGTGGCCACGACTGGAATCGCCTCCACAGAAATGGAGTTTGCGGTGGTGGAATCGGTTGAGACTTTGGAGGAAGTGACAGCACCTCTCATGGAGTCTCCTCCTTTAGTCGGAATGGTTCGTATCGCTACAGTAACTCGCGTAGTATTTTGCGATTTTGTGAACTTCTGGGTTGATTCGTCGGAAGTGAGTAGTTGAGAGTGATGTTCCACCTCCTGGCGGTCACGTTGTGACATTTCCGGTGGTTGGACTCCACCCGTGTGGGGCCCACGTGCCACCTTTGTGTCCACTGGAGTAGCCGTTGAGATTGAAGTTTTAACCGTTAGAGGAAGCAGGGATCCCGATCATAGAGGTCGACCATGCCTTGATGACATCAAACGTCTTGATCTTCATCATCTTAGCAATGTCATTTTTACATCTGTATATGTAACCCAAGACATCATTTATCTTTGTTTCGGTGCATAGGACCTATACACCCCAAACTTTCACTGCATCAAGATATTTGAGCACTACCTTCACCCTGCTTTTGATTTTTAGAATGGCCTTATTGTAGGGCTCATAAAAGTCACGGACCATGCTTAGAATATATAGGTCCTAAGATTTTGTGAATATCTAGAAATTATGGAACTTTAGAGTATCCCAAACCTCAGGGTACCTATCAGGTTCCTTGGGGTTATTATTTCTTGGATCCTCTGAGATGTTTGCAAGAGAGGATCATGTATGGATTTGGACATGGCTTCATTCCTTTACCTCTTGGGACTTGTGTCTTCAAGTAATAGTGAAGACCTAGTATATTTACAAAAAAAAATATTCTCACTTGGTCATTCTTGCAAGGCAAGCTCAAAATAGTGAGTGAGCATCAATCATAGTACAGGAAGACTCAAAATTATGCACAAGAGAATCATTCTGGGTGGACAGATCTATTTGACCGCCAAACATATTTGGTGATTCGCTGAGTTGATTTGGTGGTCAAATAGATAGTCACCTTTTTGCATAATTTTCAAACTTTCAAGCACTGCTACTTTCAGCGATGGTGGTGTAGATTTGGTGATACGCTGAATTAATTCAGCGAAGGAAAATACCATCGCTGAAAGTTACAGAACTCAACATTAATCATCAGTTAAATAAAGCGGTGTGTGTGATACTTGAGTGCATTGCCGAGTCCACTTCAGCGGTCAAAATGACCATCACCGAAATTGACTAGCAAACCCCACTCCTATGCATTTAAAATTTAATCAATTTGCACAAGAACAATGGAAAGATCACATACTAACCTACTATCAAACATCAACACATGTTCATTAATATATTGCTACATTTACATCATTGTCATGGTTACAAACTCAATCAAATAATGTCTTACCCTTAAGAATGACGTCACTCAATCTATCATAGGGCAAGTTCACTTCGCTCAAGAGAGATTGGGGGTTACTCAGACTTCACCCATAGCCCACTAGAATGAGCAATACAACAAGCATGATTAATCATTCAAGGCATTCATATGATCATGAATTTATCTCAACTTAAGGCTATTCATTGAGAACTCAAGGTCAAAATTGAGATAATACACAATAGTAAACCTTCAGGCATCATATTTATCAAATCCAGCTGTAACCCACATCACATGCACATTCAATTTCATGATTTTCAAATGAATCTAAAACCCAATTAAATCAAGCATACATAAAGTATAGTGTCCTACAGTCACAAGCATACATCAACTATATGATTTTCAATAACATTTCAATCATAAATTGTGATTAATAGGCTCACGAAAAGGCCTTATCTCAATATCATTCTTCCACAAGACAGCAAGGTAAGGTACCAAGAACATACCTCTATAATAATGTAATAACAATGAGAATTCTATAAGAGATTTTGTTAATGAAACTCATTCACACCAAAGAAAAATTGCAAAGAAAAGACTAGAGCGAAAATTGTATTGTAAGGGAAGTGAAAAGGAGGGAATATGGAGAATAAAAAATCAAGGCATTTGAAAAGCCTTTAGTATGTCAGTCAGGCACAAGGATTTTGTGATGCTGATTAGCTCCAACAAACATATTTGGCGTTGTGCCGTTGTGCTGGTGACTGCCTTTTATAAATGAAATTAAACCTTTACTCCAGTCACAAAAAGTGATGAAACTCACTATTGCCCAACTGGTTCAGCGATTTGCCGACTTGCAACTTAGATTGCCTAATTTGACAGCACCTCAGGAATCATCAGATGACTCAAAAGGTGGTCTAATTGATGATCACCATCTCAACTCATCGATCCGACGATCAGACCAATCTGGTCGCCCTTTAAGTTTTCATCTCAGATTCTCCCTTTTCAAACCTGCACAAATTAGCATTCATTATTCAAAAAGAAAAACCTATTTAATCACCTTGGGTTGCCCACCAAGCAGCATCGTAGTTAACGTCGTGACACAACGTAGTCCTCTTATCCTTAGGTCATCCATGATCGATCTATCGTTGATACCACTTGGAGATCTTTTTCCGGCTTTAAAGTCTTGCAAATGTTGAACACAACATCATCTTCATTCACTTTGAACCCCAAGTCCCCTCTCTTAACATCCACCATAGCCCTACCGGTAGCCAAGAATGACATACCTAATATAATAGGCATATCCACATCTAGCTCACAATCCAAAATCACAAAGTCAGTTGGTAGTAGAACTTGTCTACTTTCACCAAAATATCGTTTAGAATTCGAACTGACCTTTTGATACACCGGTCGGCCATAAGAAACTGCATCATCATTGGTAAAGGTGTGTCCAACCCCAACTCTTCAAATATAGCTAAGGGCATGAGATTTATACTGGTGCCTAAATCACATAGCACCTTACTAAACCTACAAGCTCTGATGGTGCAAGGTATTATGAATGCACCAAGGTCCTCTTTTTTAGCAACCAAATTCTTTATCAGGATAGCGCTGCAATTATGAGACACTTCAATCATCTCATACTCTAGGGTTCACTTCTTGGTCATCAATTCTTTCATAAATTTTGCATACCCCAGCATTTCAGTCAATGCCTAAACTAGTGGAATATTTATGGATAGAGAATTGAAAATAGAAAGGAACTTCTAAAATTTTGCATCCTTCTCTTTCTTGTTTAATCGCTAAGGGAATGGAGGATCATTCTTAATCGGTAGAGCTTTCACTTTAAAAGCTGAATTTTTATTCTTGGGGGATACTCTTTTAGCATTCACAACATACCTCCCAACTTTTTTTCATTACTCTTGGGATTGCCAAGAGTCTCATCACTTTCATTCACATCTAAATCATCATTATTATTAGCACTCACTGCGCTTTTATCGTCCTTTATTTCCTTCTCACCTTCTTCAACAACATGTGTGGGTTGAATAGCCTCTACAACCTTTCCGCTATGGGTCATAATAGCCAAACATTATTAGTCAACACTCTTTGGGTTAAAAAAGTGTCGTTGGGTAGACCACCCTTTGGCCTATGAATGAGATGAACTAAGATATTACCAAGTTGAGTCTCTAAATTCTTAATAGAAGCTGAATGCAAAGTCACAATTTGACTTAGCTGTGTGAAATCAGATTTCATCTCCTTCAAAACCTTATCGGAGGTATCAACTTTGTTCAAGATCCGAGTTAGCATATCTTCAGTCCTGAATTCTGCGGATTCACATTTGGTTCAGCACCTTTTACCCTATCATGAGGTAGAAGATATCTATGTCTATCACCTCATGATCTCTACAGCCTCCAACTTGAGGTTGTTCTGACCAAGCTCTATCTCACTATCCAGTACCATTGTTCTAACCTAGATTCCTGGGTGGCCTTAGAAAAGCCAATCGAGAACCCAACACCTAGTTACCCATGTAATGTACTTCTTCATTTTATCCTCTTTCATAAGGCACATTATCTTAAACTATATCACCACCAGCAGCTACAACATTAACACTCTTTTGGTTTCCTCCTATTACGTGCTTAGTTAAGAGATCCGGTTGAGTTAATATCTTAGTTATGTTTCATCCCTCTCTTTATCTTTAGCAAGTTGTACTTTGGATGGACCCCTGTGAATAGAAGATACAGGGTCATCCCTTGTATACCAAGCCCGATTAATCTTGATCATATCGTCCAATAGCTCACAAGCAGCTGCAAAATTTTGTTTCATGATTCTGCCTCGTACCAACTAGTCATCCACACCTTTGTTGATTGCATCAAGACTCACATAGAAGTATTGCAACAATAATGGGTTTAGAAATCCATGGTTAGGGCATTGAAGAAAATGTTTCTCGAACCACAACCATGTCTCATGTACTAGCTCACCATCAATTCTTTTAAAGTTCTCAATATTTCTCCTTAGATTAACCATCTTAGAGGGAGGAAAAAATCTTTTGAGGAAAATATCTTGGAACTCCTCCCGCGAAGTGATTTATTCTCGAAGAAGTTCAGCTAGCCACTTCACAGATTCTCCAGTGATAGAGAATGGGAAGAGCTTCAGCTTGATGGCCTCTTGGTTGACTCTATGGAAATTGAAAGGTAAACACGTGTCGATTAAATTTCTAAGATGCTCATGACGATCTTTGTGGGCGAGCCCTCCAAACAACCCTTTTAGCTAGAGTAGTTATAGCATTATGATGGTAACATGGAATACCGCACCTCTGGCCAATAGGGGTAGTGGATTGCTCCAGTGCTCCCCACTTGGTTCTAGTCAATATTCTGGAAGTCATTCATATCACTAAAGTTATCACTATGGACACTTCCATCATCCTCCATCATACACATTTTTGTCACAGCAAAAATAACAAGAAAATAGTAAAATAATTCTAACTACAAAAACAGAGTTCAACAAAAGCTTCAGTCAACAACTAGCACCATTTTTTGGCAATGACGCTATTTTTTATGACCTCTAAACCTACTATACAAGAAAAATAGGGACAATCATTATCAACATAATAACTCAATAAGAGAGTTGGGGTCAAATCCCACCGGGAATGGTGGTTAAAAGGCGAAGTAGTTCATTGAACTAGGCAATTGCAGGTTCAAATTGTGGAAGGGGGTTACAATAATTAAAATTGAGTTTCATCATGCAACAACTAAATTAAAAACTAATCAACAGATTTAGAAAGATGTTGGGGATGTGCAAATATGAGAATAGATCTACTGGATCAGGTCTAGATATTTAACTAATTATGTTAAAGATGAGTGAATAGGCTAGATTGCTTGTAACAATACTTCATTTACGATAGTGAAGGTGTATCACATGATTCTATTACAACAACATGCACAAATCACTCGAGATCATGTCTTGCCTGAGGAAGTACAATAAACCACCCAATACCTTAGAAAATAAATCCATAGCTATGGCATTCAACTAAAACCCCAACAGGTTTTTGGCTAATACATCGATTCCACACTCTAACTACTCCGATTAAAGCAATAATTAGAGATCTAAAGTAAAATCCAAGTTTTAACATCAGGATTATATGAGAAACTTAGCAATAAATATAAATTCACTCAGATTAACAACAAAATTTAGTCAAAATATCATAGACCCAGCATTATAAATCAAAGACTCATCTTATTTACACACCCCCAACATGGGGGTTTTAGCCACTCATGCTTGAAAATACATATTCAATACCACTTTCAGAAGCTGATTATATGGGTAACAAGGATTATAAGAGAAAAGTTGATTTAAACCAACAAATCTCCACACTTTGTGCCTCCAGAAGCTTGAAATTCTTGTAATATTGAGCAAGAATGTTCTAAGTACCCCAATCTCACTCTCTCTGTTCTATAAAACCTAAGGTGAATGATATGCACAATGTCGTTTCAAAAATATTTAAATAGTTCATGCAAAATCATGAAAGTTTGTGCAGTAGGTTGCCACTCGGCGGTCAAGGCCTACCATCATGGAGCACATCAGGGATGCACCGAGTGTGCACTTAACTGTTTTTCTCTACATCCTCTTGAAGGCTTGGGTCTCTATAAGATTAGGTCACAGTTTTTTTACTTTGTCAATCATGTTCGGTGATTCACTGAATTTTTTTCTACATCACCCTTTTATCATGAGCATGGGGTCTAAAGTTCTAGAATAATAGGTGGTCTTCCTAGCCATTTGACAATGCGCTGATTATATTTGACGACTTTGATTCTGACTGCCTTTCTTTCATGAACTTGAGACTTGGTTACTGAAATATTATTCGATCTCACTGAGCCTTTGACGATATGCCAAATAAGTCGGCAAAGCCACTTTTGTCTGCCCTTTTTACACTTTTGCTCCTTTTTAAAGATTTATTAAGTATTGTCCACTTGTGCACTTTTAGCTCCACTCCTAACATAACACATGCATATTAGTTAGTATTTGGAACATAATAGCACACCGAGGATAATATTTTTTTACATTCTAAGTCCAAAATAGAAACTCATCAATCTCACTTAATTTGGTGCTCCATACTCCTCCCAAGATCTAATGCTTATAAATAATCAATCCAATTGATGAGTCTCATAGAGACTCTTATCAATTCATCAATAAAATATAAGTCTCAATGACTAGTCCTCAAATAGAACAAAAGATAAAAAAGAATTCTCAAAGGGTTGCTGAAGACATAAGCAGCTACCTCACAAGTGATCCAAAAACTCTATCTCGTATGAAGAGTATCTAGCAAGATGGACTGAGATCACAACCAATAAAAATGTAGCAAAGGGTGAGCACCAAACAATACGGTACTAAACAAATGGAACTAATCTAAAGTAAAGTAATAAAGAACACAAGTACTCCTTAACTTCCAACCACATACCGCTGAACTACACATCTGCACTCAGAAAAGCTCTAGCACAATATAAAATATAAATCACAATAATCTTGATATATTAATCAATGGCATCATATCTCAATATATCCAACTGATACTCAAGTCAAATGATACAATAAATATACAGTGTCATAAGCATTACATATAACAATATCAAGATAGAAATAATATGAAATGGAGTGAGTGCCATGAGATGTAAATAATGTGATGCAATGTCAAATAGTCGTGATGCATGTCTGTCCTACGATACACATCCACTAATTAATATATATGTGTCAAAATGGAACTCATGGGGCTCTTATATAGACTATGTATCCGTGAACATTGTCGGCAATGACCTCATCCAATGCTCACCAATTCAAAAATGACCTCAAACACAATATCAGCTAGAACCTCGGTTAATCATCAATCGGTAGAGACCTCAGCTACCAATCCACATGTTACCTTACTCATCTCTCGGTCATAGTCATCATAAGTATAAATGCACAAATAATAGTAGATGCAGTGTATATGATCTTAATTATATCACGGTGTCAGTATCATGATGATTTCAATATTATCATAGTATCAATATCATCAGTGTCTTGATATCATCAATAGATCAATATTATTAGTGCCTCAATATCATCATTGTTTCAATATATCAACCATATCTCAATATAAGTGTCATCTCGATATCAATATCAAATGATTCAGAAGATCACATAGATTATAAATCCATAATTAATTTACAAGTCAATATATCACCATATGAATAATTATTCAATCTGAAATCTCATGATCAAGCCTATAATGATACAATTCTACTACAAAATATTCAATTCCATACATATAGGAGAATACAAGGTTTAATCATACTTAACAAAAGGTTAGAAGTCTATTGACCTTAGATAAAGTCTCGAATCAAGCCAAATCCAAAGCTTCCCCCTTCTTACGATACTCTGAATCACCAAAATCTATTCAAATATAGCAGTACAATCACATATCGAATCTAATGACACTAAAATCAATTAATTTTGATGAAGCGTAAAATAGTCAAAAATTTCATGACAGAAAAAAGTAGTTGGAATATGAAAATTAACACATGAAAATGTTTTCCAAGTAATAAAGAGGTAAACGGTGAAAATTATTTTTAAAATGGAGTTAAAATGAGGAAGAAATTATCAAATTATCATTAAAAAAAATCAAAGTTTGAAAATTTAACAAATTTCTCAATTAAAACTCCCAAATTATAAGTTAAAAACACAATTTAATCAATGGAAATCGATGAAATAGTTTAGGAAATAGTTACCCAATTAATTTATCTTTAAAACCTTGAAGAATCTCTTGATATCAAAACCCATCTTTTTAAAAAGAACACTATTCAGACATATTTTTACTCTCCGCGAACACGTAGGACTTCGACGAATGCGGAGGTCAGGGCTGCCTAACCCTCCGCGAACACGGAGTTCACATGGTTGAACCTCCGCAAACATAGAGGACCTCCTGTGAAAGCAAAAGTTTGGTGCCTTACTGCTTCACGAATGCGGTGACTAGCTTTGCAAATGCGGAGAACAAGGTCAATTGCACCAGAAACAATAATTATACAACATAGCACAATCACGAAAAGGACCCTCGGGATTTATTTGGAACCCCATGAACACAAACCAAAAATGGAACCCTACTAGATATGACATTTCAGACTCAATGGAATCGTCAAAATTTGAATTTGAGACCTCCTTGGCTCGAAACCCGAGAAAATAGTTTAAACTAGTTTAGGACTCAAATACTCTAAATAATCTCGGAAGATCTAAAAATTATGATGAAGCTATATCTAGGGTTAGTTTCACCATTCGGAATCAGTTGAACTGATGAAATTTTGATTTGAGCTCTCAAACTCTAAATGTTGACCAAAGTCAAACTATGGTCCAAAATGAACTAAAAATGTAACTTTGAGTCCAAAATCTTCATTTTAACTCCAATTTTAATTCTACAAGTTCTCCTAGATCAAATTCGACATTCTAGAGCTGATGGAATCAAGGAAATTAAATTCTAACACTCAAAACTCCAAATGACCATAAAACTCAAAATTTCCAACTTTAAGCCTTTAAAAACTCATTCTTAGGCAAAACTCAAACATTTTACAAGATTTTCAAAATTCGAATTTTAGACTTAATAAAAAATGATCCAAGGCAAATTTTGGGAAGGACAAATAGTAATTTTATCAAAGAATGCTAGAAATGACATTCGTGGTCATTACACATAATCACAGTCATACTGTCAAGGCTCTAGACTCAATCTCTAGGTTCATTCATGTCATCTCTTATTAAATAATATCTAGGGTTTATGAAATAACTTATGTAAAAATATTTGTTCAATAAATCAAGTTCATGATGATCATCAAGTATGCAAAAATACATAGGATATATAGTTAACAAGAAAACCTTCAAAGAAAACATACATAGAAACTCAATACTTTCACAATTTCTCTATTACCATCAATGAGAGCACATGACAGAACAATCTCATGTTTTAGTTTACCTTACATACCTGGAAGAGAAAAATATCTTGAAGAAACCTCTGGTTTTGAGTTGAAGATGAAGAACCCTAGTCTCTTCTTTGGGAGAACTTTAAACGCAAAATTTTAGTTTTTTTGGGGATTTATGCGTTAATGGGAGGTTATTAAGCTATATAATAAGCTTAGAAAAGTTAATTAGAGTCAAAATATTAAAAATAACCTTTTGAAAAAGTCAAATAATCATCAAAATTGAAAAAAATAAAAATTTTAATGAGTTTTGATGGCCAAAACGACGGTCTAGGAGGCATAACACGAACCATTCGGCAGTACAATGAATGGGGACTCCTGGTCACCCTATTTTTACAGTTTATCATCCTTTTCAAAACAATTCAGTTGTCAAATTCGGCAGATCGCCTAATTTGATAATCCAAATATGTTTTAGTAAAATGGTCATAACTTTTTACTCCAAACTCTGATTAAGGCAAAATTGAATATGTTAGAAAGATAATTCAAATATATTTAATTTGATATATTATGGGTCACTTGCTCATTTTGTAATGATAGATATGACCCTTTGAAATTGACCCTTCTATGAACTCATACCGCAACTTAGTTGATGTAAACGTTTTGAACATGACTTAGCCTTGGGTGTCCCTTATGACCTTAAATCATATCCAATACACTTCAACTAGTTAGGAAAGGACCCTAAAATACATTCAAAACCCTGAAGTTATTGGATCACCCAATTTCATATCGAAAGTCAATTGGTAAGGAAGGCTTCATCTCAACTTTGTGTTAAATAATTTTTCTAATCTTTATTCATTTCAACTCTATCATCCCGCTATATATTAGGCTTTAATACCTATATTAAAGGTTAGAATAACTCTGTATAATCCCATACACATAAGAGAAAAGTTCAAATCTTAGTTTAGAAATTTTCAAGGTATTATAAAATTTCCTAATTGGGATCATTTGTCCTCAAATAAAGAGTAACTAGGGATGGACCCGAGGCATGAATAATAGTCAAGACTGAATCAGTAAACCAATCAAACTCTCCATACAATCAACTATTCAAACTCAAGGATAGACATATCAATTCAGATCAAGAATAGGAACCTTACCTTTCATTTCATCATTGAGGGACATGAATGGAACATCCAAACTCAATCATTCGAATCTTTACACTTTTGGACCATCAACCTTTGAACTCAAGAATGAACACATCAACTCGAAGATAGGGAAATCCCTTACTAGAAGGCATCTTACTAGGGATGAGAAAAGGGTTACAATCCTAAATGCTCCCATCAACTTTCCTCATGACTTCAAGAGAAGATTGTTTATCCGACACAAAGGTAGGACCACTTTGTTTCAAGAGATAAGACTGATATGTTTCAAGATTAGTGACTTTCCTCGACCATGTTCTCATCCTTGTGACCATAATTCATTAATTTAAGCCTATAGCTCTAATCAAAGCCTAAGTCTGTTGTATGCTCTCATCAAGTTCAAGTTAAACTCAAAGTCAGAACGTGCTACCTATAAGATGACCATACTCATGCAAATCTAACCCGTTTGGTTTCAATTTTATACCTTTGTAAGGACTTTCAGCTAAAGAATATTACTCCTTCTCACGAATCCAGTACACCTAATTGGAATCCTCACCCAAAGGTCACGAATAGACTACTACAATCACTTACATTAGGACCATTACACATTCAAGCCTATCATTCTAACCACTTTATGGATTCTTTGAGGTCAACATTACTTAAGAATCTTTAAGCCCAGCATATCACCTATACACCCATAATCGTATTAAATCTTACCAAGAGATACACCTATGTTCTCTTATCTATCAATTACACACATCGAGATTTCATCTTATCCCTCCTCCACATCTATAGACTTAAATAGAATCAGTATAACATCATTATCAAAATTAAGAACACTCACTCTCTTTTATCAACCATCACTCATCTACTAGCATTAACATTGCTATCAAGACTAGAAAGGAGGATCATTGAAAGGGATTAGAATGAAATATCATAAGCATGATTCATTCAAGGAATCTGATCTGAGAACATTCATAACGTAATACGATATCCCTTATCTTTCAAGTCCTATAATGAGTTCATGGAACTAGACATAGCACAAACCTCATGTCATATCTCGTTTAACATAGGGCTAAAAACTCTCAGATCCATGATATTAGATCAGGATCACTAAATGAAATTACTACTTCTCATCCTCAAAACTTGACATGAACAAGAATCAACTTAAGGAGCATAGGTCTAGTATATGGGCATGGCACTCATATATAAGACATGAATAAAGTATCACTTCGACTGAAGTATAAGGAACATATGAGATGGAAAAACATTGATGTCTCCTCTTGATCAACTCATCACTGTCGAAAAACTCAAAACCCATTTTGGTTCATTACCTTATCATCTCCCCCTTAGATCAAAGATCATCTCTCTAAGTTTGCAATTCAATTCTCCTTACTAAGCTATAAGTACAACTCCCCACATAATCAAGGAATCACTATCCCTAAGAACATCTTAAACTCTCCTGTTATACTATACTAAAATATATAAAATTCCTACTAATACTTTCTTCTGACATACCACTCTTAGCTTTCTTTTGTCTTTATAGGAATCTTTCTACACTTGCTACTCTTATTGGCTTACATAGCCTACTTCACATCGACAACTCAATTATATATCTAGGTTCCCATAGAAAGTCATAACTTAGAGCTTCACACAACTTTACACTATCACGAGTACACATCTTAATCCTCTTCTTATCTAGTATTTCATCCTCAGCCATCTAAGGAGTACCTACACCATACTCGTAGCATCACATTCCTTGCAAGTCAACTTCTTAACATCGAACATACATTATAGCAAGACTCTTAGAGCAAATCTCCAACTAAGACCATCACTGTCGTAATATTATCTCCTTTTTCATATCGCTCCTCAAAATTCAAGCTTAGGGCTTAGTACTAACATGTGCATCACACAGTTCTCTCATATTATACCAACTTATAACTACTAGGTAAAAATTTGGGAACACAAGCTCGCTAAAATTTCATAGTGAATACTCGATCAACACATCCCCTCTTCACAACTCAAGTATTATTCACCCATTTACTATATCTCCTTATCCGGCTAAGCTCATAACTCTATGAATCTCATGAGACTCTCCTCTTAGAAGCATAAGCCTAGTTTATATCTATCCCCACATGACTATTTTATTCCCCTATTCAATATTTGCACTTCACTCTCACTAATACTATGACATATCAACATAAACCCATTCCTAGTTTGAGCACACTTTAACTCATCTTAGCAATAACTCTTTCTTTATGCCCAGATGGTACTTACTACTCTTTCATCAAAACTTACCTCATTTCATACCTAATAAATGTATAACTCTAATTAAAAGCCTCAATCAACCACCACTCTCACTATTTGTCCTTTTCGTTTCCACTGTCATCCCTCTAGCTCTAAGATGACTCTGTTCTACTTATAGTTTACAAGACCTCAAATCATACTCCCTCAAGTGGTAACACAAAACTTTCAAAGACATAGATCTTCCTCTCACAATTAACATCGGAAGCAAGTTTTGGATAAGAGAGTCTGAGATGCATATTGATCTAGCTTAAACACATAATTCATCTTCTGAAACTTGACATTTCAAATTCTACCATCAACAATGGAACAACAAGCTTAAGGTCAGTCTATGCCTAAAAAGACATTATAATCAATCACCTCCAATTTAAATCAGGTTGACCATGGTATCTCTATGATGGACACGAATAATACAATCACTATAGACTCACTCGACAAAGATAGACTTATCAATAGAGATAGGTACACGAAAAGACTCAAGAAGATGCTCGAGGGATATATTAAACTTATCATCCATATGTAGGGTCATAAAAAATAACATGGCACCTGGATCAATCCAACCATAACAATCATAGGAAAGACTCAAAGAATACCAATGACAACATTTGGTGGTTCTTCAGATCCAAGAAACTACCCATGGAATGGAAATAGTTTGTACCCATAATTGTACCTGAAGTAGCACTCTTTTCATTACCTTGAATTGATGGTGCTACTACAAAATATTAGGCCTTGTAATCCCACATCGGACACTCCCTCTAAAAGTGACCCACTTAGCTATACTTATAACAACCATTGGTGCCATTTTGACACTCCCCAAAATGAAGTTTTCCACATGTACCAGATGGCAGATTTCCTTTAGAACCTTTGGCCACACTTCTTCTGATCTGAGGATTTCAGACTCTAAACTTTTGATTACCCCGTGGCCTCAAATTATATTTTCTGTTAAATGCAGGTGCACTTATTGATGGTGGCGCATAACTCAAAGACCTTTTTAGAAAGGAGGACCTCTTTCCCTTTCATTTCTTATGTTGACTACGCTCATGTCCTATTGATTTTGCCTTTTTAATCCAAGGTTCTTCCTTATGGTTCTCCTTGTTCTCTTCTACCTATCGAGCGTGTACAACAGGCTAAGTAGTAGTAGGCTCGGGCTCCTCTGCCCAAACCTCGATCCTTGTCACAGACTGTAAGGGCATCTTTGGTGGAGAAATTTTGGTGTTGACGACTTTTCTCGGGTTCATAACACATTTGGAAAGCATGGTCTACAAAGGTGTAACTTACGAGTTAGAAAAGAGCTTTCTTATAGTTTAACTCTATAGAACTAATAAGAATAAGAAAGAAGTGTAACAATTTCTGATGCTCTATAGCCTCATGCTTACAAGTTTAGTGCACAACACACCCATAAATAAGACTCTACTAGACACGATTTCATAAACTTTCTAGGTCTTTTGAAACCTATGCTCTGATACCAAGTTTGTCACACCCTGGGAGGATACCTATGGCCGACACTCAAGAACTATTACTCGTCCCCAAATGAACTACTTGGCCTCATCACATCTATTTAATCACAATCTAACAGCGGAAGATGTCAATAATCAAAAGTAACTTAATAGGAAGAAAGAACCAAATCAATAATCAAAGGTCAACCAATCTATCAATCAATTAGTAAGACTAGTATGAAAGAAACTAGCCAAAAAATAATATCCAATCACAATTCGAAAATCTAGTCTATGAAACCTTTATCCATCTGACTAAGTGGTGCCAATAACAGGTCCATGGCTACTTTAAAACAGAATAAAAGAAAATCTAAGACCAAACTTTAGAAGCTACATGAAATAAATAATGAGCATCCTCCAAAAATATGAGGGACTCACCAATCAGCTGATATCTGGAATAGATCTTTAACAGAGCACCTATTGACGATCTTTAATACCTGTCTCTGCATCATTAAATAGTGCAGGCCCAAATTGGCATCAGAACGGAGAATGTACGAGTATGTAAAATAGCTAAAAGGAAAATAACACAATCATAAATACTCAACTAAAAAAGATAAGAAACTCAATCAGAATGTCATAAGTTAAGTAAAAATACGATATAGACAAAGACCATTCACATCTAATGCAATCAAATCAAATCAATAATTGAAGACTCATAGGATCACTTTCATAATCACAATCATTTTGTCAAGATTCTAAACTCAATCCCTAAGTTCATTTATGTCATATCTTATTAAATAATATCTAGGATTTATGAAATAACTTATGTAAAAATATTTGTTCAGTAAATCAAGTTCATGATGATCATCAATCATATAAAAATACATAGAATATATAGTTTACAAGAAAACTTTTAAAGAAAACATGCATGGAGACTCAATACTTTCACAATTTCTCTATTACTATCAATGGGAAACATGGAAGAACAATCTCATGCTTTAGTTTAGCCTTACATACTTGGAAGAGAAAATTTTCTTGAAAAAACCTTTGATTTTCACATGAAGATGAAGAACCCTAACCTCTTCTTCGGGAGAACTTTAAATTCAAAATTTTAATATTTTCAAGGATTTATGCGTTAATGGGAGGTTATTAGGTTGTATGATAGGCTTAGGAAAGTTAATTAGGGGTAAAAGGTCAAAAATAACCTTTTGGGACCCCTGGTTGCCCTTTTTTACAATTTCTTAGCCTTTTCAGAATATTTCGACAGTCTCGCCGAATTTGACAGTCTAGACATATTTTAGTAAAACAATCATAATTGTTTACTTTGAACTTTGATTAAGGCAAAATTGGATAATTGTAAATCTAATGAAAAGATCTTTAATTTGATATATTGTGGGTCACCTAACTCATTATGTGCTGAGAGATATGACCATTTGAAGTTGATCCTTATCAACTCATACCGAAACTTAGCCGATGAAAAAGTTTTGAACTTGAATTGGCCTTGGGTGTCCCTTATGACCTCAAACTACACCCAACACATTTCAAGTACTTAGGAAAGGACCTTAATATGTATTCACAACCTTGAAGTCATTAGATCACCCAATTTTATAGAATTTCATATTGAAACTCAATTGGTAAGGAAGGTTTTATCTCAACTTTGTGTTAAAGAATTTTTGTGACCTTTATTAATTTCAACCCTACCATCCCATTATAGAATAAGTTTTAATACCGTTCAAGGTTAGAATCACTCGGTATGATCCCATACACATAAGAGGAAAGTTTGAATCTTAGTTTAGAAATTTTCAAGGTGTTACATTTATCTCATCTATTTTTCTTGAAAAAGTTTTCAATTAAGAATTATCTATGTAAATTTATTATTGTAAACTTCAAATCATACAAAAATAACAAATAAAGATTTTCAATCAATAATTATCTATCGTGAATACATGTTATTGCAAATATCAAGAACATACTAAAATTAAAAGTAGAAGCAAAAGAAATTGTCCAAAGTCTCAACTCCGTTTTTTAGATATTCAACAACATCATTGTTTGGTATGTTTTTTTTTTTTTTGCTTTTATATTTTGTGGGTGTACTCTTTTTCTTTTGCAGAACAACATATATAGGTTGGTAATGATATTTTTTTTTTAAATAAGAAAAACCACATTCTTATGCAATTATCCATAATTATTAATTTTTTAAAATAATTCTTCTCATATCTTTTATGCTTAATTATTATCATATATTTTTTGACTTTAAAATTTTTAATACTCATCATATTTTTTAGGATTCCATACTTTAAAATATTACTATAAATATAATTAAATAATAATTTTTAAAAAAGAGTGAAAAGATAATTTTGACTAAAGAAGATATCTTTAATGAAGAACAAAAAGTTAAGACAACATTATTAAAGAGCTTCACACTTGAGTCATAAATCAAAAAGGACATAAATTAATATTTTATTAGATTTTTCCACAGACATGCAATATTTTTCATATATAAACAAAAAATGACACTAATCTTTTTAGATAATTAGGAATTCTAATTATTTTTTGATTCCTTTTCCTTACTACATGATTATATAATTAAATATAATAAAGGTAAAACAAATTGAAAGAATAGAAAAGGACGGTATTTTTTAAAGGAGGATTTTTAATGAGAAATAATTAAAATTTTCAATCAACATTTTTAAGGAGCTTCATGTTT